>PVKS010001489.1:0-133433 GCA_004027875.1 Aplodontia rufa
CCGAAACCGCTGAGCCACCGCTCCAGCCCCAGGAATGTGTTTCTAACTCTCTCTCTCCTCTCTCTCTCAGTGCACCTAGATCAGGGACTACAGCTACTTTAACATGTGTATGTCTGCTTATTTCACTTTGTTAATGAGATTTTTATTAGGGGGTTGATTGAGAGCTTTTGGTTATACTTTCTCATGTTTAATTTCGATCCTTGCTCGTTGCCATCCAAAAGACCCCAGAACAGACTGCTGGGAACATGTCTATTTGGTGTGACGGAGAGTCCTTGCTCGAGTTGGGCCGTGGTGTGGTGCTTCAGGGGTGGATTTCAGCAGACTGCCTGGGGCTGGCTTTGTGCAAGGTGCCATCTGACCTGTGCTTGTTCTATGGGTGATGCAGAGCAGCCGGCAGTCAGCTCTCTGGGGAGCTGTAGCCATTTCCCCAGCCCCTGACCTGATGGGCAGTGGGGGAAGGAGCCTGGTCACTGCCTACTGCCCATGACTGGCATGGTGGAGGGGGTCTCAGTGCCCCACTGCCGCTCCCCAGCTCTGGTTTTAAGGCAGACTCTGTGTCTAGGTGGCACAATTCTGCCCCGTCAAGTGATAAGAGCCACTGGGAATGCTGAGAAGGCGTCAGCTCAGGAACTCCAGCTGCGAGGAAAGCAGAAAGCCATCCTTGCCCAGCACTCGCTCTTCTTCTCTCTGGCCCACCTGGCATTTTGGCCTCCATCCCTGGTCCTTGAGCTCTGAGAGGCTGTGGCCCTCAAGGTTAACACCAGCTTAACTTGGACTGAGGGCGGGGGAGGGACGCCGGGAGCAGGGGCATGCCCAGGTTAGAAACAAGCAGTGCTTTCACTTTCTTTCTAAGGAACCCAACAGATGTTTTTCGGTGGTTTTGTTTCCGGTTGTTTTCAAACTGCATCTTTTCCTTTGATTTTTAGTTGCCACATCTCGCTCAGTCATGGCTACGGCTACGTATCAGCACCATTTCTCACCCTGTGGGGACCCAGGTACCTGGAAAATTGACCAACAGACAAAGCCAGAGGCCCTACAGACGGTCTCGAAAGTGCGGCCACACTCTTTAGTGGACAGCAAGGCCTATGCAGACACCAGGGTTTTGGTGGCTAAATTTTTGGAACACTCACACTGTGCCCTCCCTCCAGAGGTGCAGCATGTGGTGGGCACCATCTGCTCGGCTGTCACCTCTGAGGAACAACCGGTGGAAGAGGCCGTCTTCGGTGCTGAAGTCCTGGACCAGCTATGAAGAAACCAGAAGTCTGGACACAGACACTACCAGGCCCAGGGTCAAGCATAACCTGTTCTTGCTGGAAGACACTGTGCTTGACCAGAAGGGGCCTTCAGCCCAGCTTGGCAGAGGACAAGCAGGGAACACCCAGGAGTATCTTGGGGTGCTTATGTGGCAACTGTTACTCCTTCTTTTGAGGTGGCACTGATCAGTGGTCTTCTTGGGAACTGCATTCACTCCCTACTGCAGTCCTGTGGAACAACGATTCTCATCTCCTCAGTGAACTTTGGTTTCACTGGGCGTGGAGCACCTGGAACTGACCAGCACTACATGAAATTCAGCGACAGGTGACACTCATGTCACTTAAAGACACTACATGTCTTCCAAGTCAGGGCCATGAAAGCAGGATTCTCCTTCATCCTCGACTTAGTTTAGTGTAAGTGGATAGAGGATGTCATCGAGAATATTTTCCCGTGTGGTCTGTATGTCTCTTTAATGAAATCATTATCTTATCCTGACCTGTTATTTCCTTTAAGAGGAAATGAGTAACTTCAGCATGGACAGCAGCCTGAGCCCAACTTTTTCCACAGGACTACAGAGCTATTATGCAAATACCCAGTGAGGGGGTTCACAGTGGCCCCTCCACCCCTGGGAAGCAGGCAGGTGTTGAAGGGCTTTAAAGAACCTGCCAACTCCTTGTCTTCTGGGCCTCCATCTGTGGGTTGCCATCCCCACTTTCTCCCTGGGTTCCCCTTCTCCTTGGTCTCCCATCCTTAAACCAGAGTCTATAATGGAGTTATTTGTCTTAAAAGAATAAGCACCTATCCCCAGGCCCTTTGGAGGGTTTCCATTGTATCTAAGCTCACCTGATTGGCCTGGGTGGGTAACAGGAGCCTTTTTCTCCAGGATGTGTATATCTCCTGCTGAGGCAGGTCTCTCATGACCCAGAGCTGTCCCTCCCTGGGTCATGTGGCAGTGGGCACATCTGCCTGAAGGATGCGGATTGGGAATCACTTACCTCCATGAGAACTTGTACTGTTGGTTACACAGAAGCAGGCAAGCCTAGCTTGGGTCCAACTTGGAGGCCTTTGGGCAACTTGGGCTCCTTTGACTTTCTTGCTCATCCCCAGCCCCTCATTTTTGGGCAACACCAGCTACAGCCACTTCCCAGCAATGGCCCTAGGGTAACACTATCCACAAGAACTTTCTGCAGTGCAGGAGACAAAATAGTAATCACTAGCACACAGGGCTGTTGAGTCCCTGAACTGAGGACAGCAGTCCCTGCTTTGGACAGAACCTCTGTGCCTGGCACAGGAGGTACAGGAGGTCGGTCAGAGGGTGCCCACCATTGCTCAGTGCCTGGCTAGGGGACTTGTGAAGCTCTTCCCTGTTCTGCATGGCCTGCACCTGTCCATGAGTCCCCTAATTCCTTGCCCCCCATCCATCCCTCAGCCTCTAACCCCCCTTCATCCAATGTGCTGTGGGTACTTCCTTGTGTTTGGAAGTGGGGCAAGGGGCGGCAGGAGGGTTCCAGTTCAAGCGTGGTATAGGAACCGCCCAGTCAGGGTCAGCTGCTGATGGCTTGATTGCTTTATCAATGTCATTAGTTTCTGCCTCCCTGAAGTTACAGGCCTTTTGATGGCAACCTTTCCTTTTCCACAAGAGACATACTAGAGATGAATTTATGAGCACTTTATTCAGACTATAAAATGGGAAGTCTTCTCTAATTTTTCTCAACTGACGGCTTCTGAAGTCCCCAAAAGCAAGTCCCTTTGCAGATAAAGTTAATTGATGGTTTTCCAGAATGGCTTCCCCTGAGCCCACGGCAGAATAAAGTATTTACATCCTGATGTCTTTGCCCAGGAATAGAAGTATTTTCATCATCTCTGAAGTGAGCCAGCGCCAGCCAGCTGTGTGTGTTGAGGGGGCGCTGCTAGCAGGGTGGGCAGTGGGGGATGGAGGTCTACACAGCAGTGTCCCTGAGCAAAGCCACTGGCTGGGATAAACAGTGCAGCACTCAGTCCTGGCTGCAGTCCGAGAGGCGAAATACCACTTCCCACGGCACCGACTGGAGCCCTGGGGTATTTTCATTGTATGGCCAGGGGAGTGGCCACTGGAAAAGCCACTCTGATGCTCAGTGTCCTTCTCTTTGCCTTTCTGCAGGAGAGCCTTGACATCTGTCATTTGAGGCTCCTGCCTCAGGCTGTGCCTCCCCTCAGGCATAGGCTGATGCTTCAGCCCTAAAACCTTCAGTCCCAGACGTTCCCAGAAGGTGCCATCCACACACCCATCCATGCTTAGTTCTGTATTTGCTGCCATAGCAACTCTATCATGTGGATAAACTGTAGCCAACTCTATGCCACTTGGCTAGAACCTCTGCCTCATGAAAATAAGCCGGTTAGGGGTGATGGGCCCTCCTTGACCCATCGTCTCAGAACCAGGTTGACCCACACAAGCACTGGGCAGGCCAGTGCTCCAGGCTGCAGGAAAATGCCCCAGAAGGCTCAGGGGCTGCTAAGCACTAGGGAATGTGCTGGCAAATTCAGCGCTGTTCCTGTTGAACCCCATTCAGCAACATCCCGGTGCTAAGAGCTCTAGCAGCAGGCCTGAGACCTCCAGGCAGCATATGGACTCCCAGTCAACCCAAGAGCTGACTTCCTGTCCCACCAGGAAGCTTATTCTCATGTTTCCTATTTTGGTATCTGGAACAGGCCTGAATAGCTGGTTTAGAGGTCACTCTCCCTGCTCCAGTATGGCTGGGTCTTAGGCCAGGACCCAAAGGAGGGTGGTGGCAGCTAGGGCACCACCTTTAATCCTAGCCTGGAGGGGTGTGAGGATGCTGAGACAGGCAAACTGCTACCCAACTCTACGCTTAACAAGATGGGGGGCATCATTCACAAGGACTCAAGGTCTGCTTCAGCCGGAGATAACCACACAAATCAAATGCTTGTAACAAACCATAATGTAATAGAAAGCTTATTTCAGATGGATGTTCGTTTTCTTCCCGCTCTGCTGTAGCAACTCATAGATGCTGCTAAGGCAGAATTTATAGAAAATTGTTTCCAGGCCACCAGAGACCTGTTTGTACAACTCAGAAGGTTGTATTTATTTAATGTACCTCAAGGTGTTTTAATAATGATCAGTGTTTTAATAAAAAGTATTTCTGGCCTCTGTGTCTCTGAGGTCTAATTGGGACAGAGATAGGCTAAGGTCTGTGTGCACCACTGGCCATGAGCAGGGTCCTGGAGGACTTGGGCTGGGCTCCCTGCTGGCTGCTGGGGAGTTGGCGGCCCCAGAGCTGCCCAGCTGTGCATCCCAGGAGCCCCCTGGAGAATCTCAGCTGCAGGGGCTGTGGGGAAGAAGGCAGCCTCCACGCCCCCATGCATGCAGGTCCCATCCACAACTGCCCCTCCGTGGATGCAACCCCTCAAGGTTTCTGGGAGGAACATAGCCCTGTGGCTCACAATTTTTCTTTTTAATGTGCATCATTTTGGTGGGAGTTGTGTCCCTAGGTCATTCACTAGCCATAACCTTCCTCTCTGGAGCCCACCATGTGCCATGTCCTGGGCACTCCAGGAATTTTCCTTTGGAATCTTGAGCTGTGGTCCCCCTCCTGCTTCTCCTCCGTTGATCATGGTTCTTTTCGTTCCCCATGGTGCCATCCCCGGCTAGCATTTTTTTGGTTTCTTGGCAGGGTGAAGAATTTTATTGTGCTTTCAACGCTCCAGCTAGGCTTTCTTTCTTTTTAAAGAGAGAAGGACAGAGAGAGAGAGAGATAATCAATTTTATTGAGTTCTTCACATGGCTTTCATTGCTCTAACAGTTGTGTACATGGGTGCTGGGGTTTGAACCCGTGTACTTGCACATGCCGGGCAAGCGCCGTAACTGCTGAGCCACCGCTCCAGCACCTCCAGCTATGGTTTCTAATGGAGTTTCCTACTGAACAGTTTTTTTCTTTGACTCTACCATGCATCCTTTCTGGAAGAAGGCCTAGAGTTCACTTTGAAGGACTGTTTCTTACATGCCCCAGTGGCCAAGGAAGAGTTTAAGCAAGCCCTTAGCTCACATCCTTCAGGTGGCCTGGTGGGAACAAGTGCTTGCCCTGCAATTCCCCCAGACCCTCAGACCACGAAGGTGCTTGGTGGGCGCTCACATCAGCAGAGTGTGCACTGCTGTGAGCAGGCCAGAGGAGGGGTCCTGTGTGCCAAGGACCCCAGGCTAGTAGGGGTTGAATCCCATCCTAGGCTAACTAAAGCCCAAGTTCACCCCATGGTACCAGGTGACACCATGGAGAAAAACATGTGATAGGAGAGCTGACTGAGTCCAGTTAATACTCTAGACAGGCTGCAAAGGAGGGGGGCTGGGAGAAGGGGTGCTTCAACTTTCTATTTTATACCCCATCTCCCACGTGTGTGCATATCTACCTCTCCTGGAGGTAACTGAGATTTAAATCTGGAGAAACCCAAGGCTCCATCTCTCTCTTACTCAATTAGTCAGTTACTTGCAGCCATGTCTCTCACCTGGGGCAGGTGGATAGAGAACCCAGAGCAGGCCTTCAGGACACCTTCAGGTGCTACAGGGTTTGGCCCATCTGACACCTGGTGATCTTAACATCACCCTCTAACCGTGTGGGTGAGAGATCTCAAGGCCCCAGGCTGGGGAAGAATGCTGTCCCCACTCTGAAGACTCGCAGAGCCACTGTCTAGAGTGGGAATCAGAAGCCAGTTTGACACACGCTGCTCAGTGAACACACCAGCCACACAGAGAGCTTCCATCATGACTTCAGGTTTATTAGTGAGATGCGCGAAGTCTTCCTAAGGTCAGCTGCATGCAACACACAGGTTACTCCTCAAATACAGTAATCCTAAAGCTTTAGTTACTGCGTGGTAAGGCTTCTTAAGTCACAGTGTATTCTTCAAGGCCTGGGCCAAAAAAAAGAGACTTCCGGACAAAATGATGTCAATTAACATTGATCTCTAAAGGACCGAACTGGACGATGTGTTGCTTCCTCTACACACACTCTAATACTGCTCATGGCGGGGTGCCTGGCTTGCCACATAATCAGCACTCATGGCTGGTCGCCTCAGGAAGGGCAGAGGCAGAGTCTCCTGCTGGGTTTTGATTGTTGGAGGGGAGCGTGTGTGGATGTGTGTGTAAATAGATTTTAAATAGGAGGCAGACGTCTGTGCCGCTGTCCTTGTCCCTGGCAGGATGGTGAGCATGTTCCTACCTGGTAGGGAGCCTTGCCGTGGAGAAAGTTTCAGGAGGGAGGGTGCCCAGGTAAGTTCACAGAGACTTGGGTGACTCAGAACAGGTGAGGACAGGAGAAGCAGGTGTGGTCACCAGACACAGGAAACCCCTAAACTTCGGAAGAATGACTTGCCAAAATAAAAGTCCAGATGGTAACATTTTCTAAATAAATATGGAGTTTTGATGTTGTGACCATCATCCTTTATTTAACTCAGGAACATCTCCTTTCTGGGTACTTACAATCAATCACGTGTTCCCACACTTTTAAGTGCAAGTCACATCCTGGGAGCCAGGCTGCCTACATTCCTGTGGAAGCAGCAGCAAAGTCAGCCTTGTGGGCTCTTCGTGGCTCCTGTAGACCTCAGATGTCCCAACCAATTGGCAGGAGAAGGCTACCTGCTGCACCTTGCAGGTGCTATGTCCCTCCATGGCCTCCCTGCACAGCCACATGGGTGGGAACTCCACATCTGCATTCTGTAGCTTCAGGAAAGAAAGACACATGCTCTATACCACACCGGTACCCCTGAACACCCTTGCCAGCTGCAATGAGAAAATGGTTCAAAATGTGGCAAAATACTTGAATGTTTTACAAAGGTTTGTTCCTGCGACTCTCCTTCGATAAAAAATGAATTCCTTTTGGCAAACAAAACAAAACAAAAAAATCAAACAAAAACAACAGGGAGGTAAGGGTGCACCCTTCAGGGGGCCAGTGTTCTTGTCTGGGCTGTGGGGTCAGGGGACAGGGCTTTGTCCTGGCTTCCTGCTTTCCTGGGCCCAGGCGGGCTGGTCTGGCGACCCCTGCTCCATGGCAAAGGCTGGTGGGCCTAGATGTACAGCGGGGTCTCCTGGCCTGTGAGGAGCCTGAACATGGCGGCAGGCATGGTCTTCATGTGAATCTGTCAACAGAGACAGGAGAAAGAGCTGCTCACCCGCTTCCCAAACTCATTCCCTTCACTGCAGTCAAATAAAAATGAACAATAGATGTCAGCATCCCCCAAGGGCCTTCCGTCTAGAATTCCAGTGCTTCAGAGCAGAGGAAGAAGAATGTGCTGCGCAGGTGGACCCAGGTTCCCCTCCCTCTCAAGTTGACACCAGGAGGGTGAAAAACTGGACTTTTGGTGCTAACTGCAGTTTGCCTGCTTGGTTGAGGGCAGACTGGGGCATCCTCAGGAACGGCAAGGTGTGCACTGTGCTTCAGCGGGGAGAGAACACGAGAGGGGAGACTCACACCTTCCCAGGGAACCCACACCTGCTATGGCAGGTGTGCTGGGGAGCTGGGGGTTGGCTTGCTGGGGGGAAGGGTACCCCAAGACCTCCATCCTTTCAGGACCATCTAGTGAATAACACTCAGCAGCCTGGCCTCCCTACCTGGCTCCAGACAGGGTGGGGACACAAGTGAGGCATGAGGCTGCTCCCCAGAGAGACCACCCCATAATCCTGGATTGCACAGGAAGACACCAAGCCACAGGAGGCAAGGAGCAGGTGAGCTCTGTTTATGCCTTTTCCACTCAGCGCTGTCCACCCCTGGCACGGTGCTCTGCTCTGGCCTGGGCCTCCTGCCTTCTCCACTGGTCTGACCATCCCAAACAGGTAAAAGCTGCAGTCACGACTTTCCCAGCCTGGCCCCATCAACCTTTGTTTGCTCCATTCAGATTTTAGCTCCTCCATCACCCCAGGAAGGCTTTTTCCATCAGAAGATTCATTCTGGGTAATTCTTCAATCTGAAACCTACCCCAAAGACTCATCAAAACTTTAAGTCTTGTTTATCAGTGACTGATTTTCCAAACGTGCTCAGGCGTGATGGAAAATGCAGGCAGACACTTTGATCTCCCAGCTCAGCCAGCAGGTCGGAGGCCATGTGGAGCTCACAGGACTCTAGCACCCTCCCGACCTGCTCTACTGCCTCTCCGAAAATCAATCCTCCTTGGGTGTGAGGAGTGGGAATCATTTCTTACAGTTCCCTGCCCAGCTTTCTCCTCTGGACTGATTTCTGTGGGTGTGAGGCTGATTGCTCCCGTGGGGGCTGCCATTTCTGAGTGCCTACTTAGGAAAATTAGAGTTTCCTTTCTTAGAAGCCATTTGTAAAAGGAAGGTAATGGCAGCTCCCTGGCCTCTCTCTTTCTTCTTAGAGTGAGCCATTTCCACCACCAATCCAGGGGGAAATGTGCCTTTCCCCTAGACCTAGTAGTTTCACAAAATACTGAGTGTCCTGATGTAGCCCAGGAGATGGGATCTGAGGGGTGATAGCACACCTCCCCACACTGCAACAGAGCCCAGGCCCTCTGCCCCACATGGCCACCAGAGGGAGCACCACAATGCAGCCAGAGCGTGCCTGGGCCTTCTCCCCATCTACCAGCTCATCCTATGGGTGGTCACCCACACCTCTCCCAGAGAGACCATCACCCCATTCAATGACGGCCTTCACACATCCACCTACACTCCTGTACTCTCACCCACACGAACACCCAAGCTCACAGAGACCCTCACAAAAACACCCATACTCACCCACACATCCTCATACACTCACACTAACAGCCACAGCCACACTCACACTCATATTCACACATTCATACCCATGCACTCTTACATACATCACATGCAAATTGTCACAAACACACACGCACATTCACACACACTCACAACATTCTCCCTGCCCCCCTGTTTCATGGTAAAATGGCCTGCTTCCCATGAGCTGTGGTGCTGCCCTAGCTGGCCTCCTGCTCCTTGCCCTAAGCAACGCTGTCCATTTGTGAGCTCATTGAAGACTGCTGTGCCCCTCTCCTGGTATCCTTGGATATCTGTCTGCAACTACGGCAACGATACCAGAAAGAACTAGACGAGGGGAAGGTTACAAGTCAGCAGACAGGAAAGGGCTAAGCAGCCTCACCCTGAGAGAGCAGGCCGCAGGCAGGCGTCAGGCCAAGGCCAGGTGAGCTTCATGCCCTGGAGGGCTAGGCCTGCAGAGGATGGGGTTCCAAACTGCACGTGAAGGATTCAGTTCTAGAAACTGCAAAGGAGCTCCACACAGCAGCCTTTGCCTTCCTGTCTACAGAGGGATGTTCAGCTGCTTGGTTCGACTGAGCCAGAAGGACGGCCAAGCACTGCCTGCCTCTCTGCTCATCCTTGTCATAGGTGCCTTAGGGTGGAAGACAGTCTGGCCTGCTCAACAGTGGACCCTGGAGAGGGGGTGGCACTCAGAGGTCAAGGTGGAGAGCACATATGAGCCAGCAGATAGAGATGTGTCCAAGGTCCTAGAAGGGTCACCTTGTCTCCAGAAGGTTGGATTTCGCTGTGTGGGGACCAATGGCTTTCCCAAACATATTATGTACACCTTCACATAGCCCATGGGGTTAGATGCTGGTCATGGAAGAAGTATGGGTCAAGATGCCCCTAGACTTTGGTTCTGGGTCCAGGAAAATGACAAGGCATGGAGGGGAGATGGGCATAGCCTTACCTCTCCGACGGAGTTGGACAGAGCTTGGACTATCTTCTCATGGGCCGTGGCCACCACACTCTGCCCATTGATCTCGATGATGCGGTGGCCGACACGGACGCCACCTCGCTCAGCGATGCCCCCTCTCATGAGGCTGCAGATCTGAGCAGACACGGTTGGGTCAGCACACACATTCCCACTGCACCCCCAGGGGCTCTGCCAAGTCCCCAAAGATGGGAAAAGAGACATTACTTATGCAGAGAGAACAGCCCTACTTGAGATACTTGTACATGCAATTCCTTGACTCATGAACAGGGACACATAAGATTTGGAAAATGTCAAAAGAAAAAAAAAACCAGTCAAAGCCACGGTGAAAGTGAGGGAACACTGGGTCCTCAATCCTCCTACAGTGGAATCTGTGGCCTTTGCTCCTGGTGTTGGCAGTGAGTGGAGGATCAGTGATGTGAAAGTTGGCACACATTCTGGATGATTCTCTGCCAGCTGTGACCCAGCTCTCTTTTGGGGGGGCTAAGAAAGACTGAGGTGATAAACTCACAAGCTGTCAAACAGAGCTTGGGAAACTGACGGTCACCTACAAGTTTGTCTTCATTAGAAATCAAGGCATTACGGGGCTGGAGTGGTGGCTCAGCAGTAGAGTGCTTGCCTGGCATGTGCAAGGACCGGATTTGATCCCCAGTACCACATATACAAGTAAGTGTTGGAAGGATAAGAACCAGATTAAAAAATAAAAGCAGTCTTTTTCCTCTCTCTCTTAAAAAATAAAAATGTGTGGGCGATGTGGGGGTAATTCTGGTTTAGGAACAAATGCATATCATATTGTTACTTTATATGCATTTATGATTGTACAATAACTCAACTCCTTAATAAAAATTAAAAAAATAAAAATTAAAAATTAAAAAATTAAACGAAAAGGAAAAAAAAATCAAGGCATTAGGAAAGTATTCATTGAGACAGCAGGGGGAGAACAGGCCCCAGAGGGTGAGGCCTGCAGGCTCACAGGGCAGGAGGGAAGAGGGGGCTCCCCAAAAGCATGCTTGGACTCTGAGGAACCCATGAAAGGCATGGAAATAAGGGTGCCAAATGAAGGCACCACAGTGGGAGGAGAGGTTGAAGTCCTAGGACTAATGCCCCTGTTCAGTGCCAGCTAGAGATGCAGTGGGGAGGGGGCAGCAGAAAGGGGGCCTGACCTCTCCCTGCTGCCAGCTGCTTCCAGGGCCTGGGGATATTAATGCACTGATGGCCAGGCAGAGCCAGGGTGGAGGCAGCAGCCTCCCTAGAGAAGCCACGCTCACACCTGGTAGTCTCACTTTCCCACCCCCTGCCCATGCCCCAACCTCAGACACCTAAGCCAGCATGAGCAAAGCCCCAGAAACCCCTTTCATACACCTTGGCAGCAAGGGCAGCTCAGGGACAGCGTCCAGCCCCGCACCCAGCACTGTCTTGGCTTCACTGCACAGGGCTGCGTGGCATCAGCTGTATCTGCAGATGAAGTGGTAGGATGAGGGGGGCCAGAAGCAAGTGCTGGAGATCCCAGGCAGGCAGAACCTGTCCCCACATGCCTGGAGACCCACGACATCAGCTGAAGGCCTCGATGAATTCAGCACAGCTTTCTGTCCTTAGATTTCCTCTATCTGGAAACCCTAACAAGCCAGCCATCGTCTCATTGGTGCTTTTTGCCTTTTTGCAGGTCCTCCTATTTAAAAGGCAGGAAACCATAATCCAGGGCCAAGCAAGGTGCTTCTGGTCAGTTCACTAAAAGGTCAAGGTCAAGGATCTGCCGCCCACAGGAGGGGCTGGTGTGGACGGTGGGTGATCTCAGGCAGGAAGGCTGGGCCCTTTCTATTTGTGGAAAGCTTTGACTTTAATGATGCTTCTTGGTGCCCTGAAGTGATGCACTCCCCCTGGCCTCAGAGACTTGGAGTTTCGGGGAGACCCCATCTGTGACAGAGCACATGCTGGAGTGCTCACCTCGCCCACCCCCTGGCCTGGGCACCCCTGCCAGCCTACCCTTGACCTCTCCGTCAGCACCTGGAGGTGCCTCTTTTTAAGGCTGACATAGGCTTAAAAGTTCACTGCCCACAGGCTGGCCCTGGCAGCCCCCGTATGCCTCCTGCTTGTCATTTATTTTGTGAGTTTTGCCTGGTCACAAACACAGGTCTTTCCAACATGAGCACATGTGTGAGGATCCTGGTGTGTACCTGCAGCCTGTCCCTCCTGGAACTCAGGATCCACCCACTTCTGGAAGGAGACATTGTGCTGGCTGGGGACCCGGGTGCAGACTGCTGCTGCAGGCCACTGCCACCCAGCCATCTGGTCTCCTGTGGCACAGCCTGATTACTATTTGGGGAACACAGGCTCTTGGGCCAGATGGGGGATTCTCCAAGGGATGGGGGCATGGGTGGAATGAGAGAGGTGGAGTGGGGGGCTGTGCCTGTGGCCACTGTTGTCCATAAAAATGGGGCACCATTCTGTCTGAAGAAACCTTTGCTTCTCTGATTGTCCATGTACTCTACACAAGCATTGAGGATTAGCTTTTATTTATTTTTCCCCAAATGACTTGAGGAATATTGTGTTGAAAGAAACTAGTTCTTTGAAAGTCTAGAAGAAGATGATTCAGAATGGCCTTCTCACTCCTCTGGCCTGACCAGAAGCTAGGCATCTTAGAAAGTACTATTTTGATTAAGTCTCTGGTAGTGTCTGTCTGCCTATTCGTGGAGCTTTGAGAAAAGAGGACCAAGAGGGAAAAAGAAGAGAAACAAAGTGAAAATAGATTTGTGCCTTAAGAGGGGTGCTGCTGGCAGGATGGACTCTGACCCTGGCCCATGAGCTGTTGGGATCCAGGGGTGGGGAAGGGGAGCAGGAGGTGCTGGGTTGGGGAACACGCATATGAGGCAGAGGTCTTGCAGAACAAGGCTCGGCCTGCAGGGACTGAGACCGTGGCATATTCTAGCTTCATGTTGTGTACTTTGCAGGAGGAAGACTGTCTCCAAACTTCTTGATCTTGGAAGATACTGTGGGAAGAGAGAGGCGGGCTCCATTTGGAAAGAGCATTAATTGGATCATTGGGGGACTGTCTGCTAATGCTTTGTACTTTAGCAGTAATGAGGCCGAACATGGAAAAGGTGCTTATGCAAAATCAGCTCTGATGTGGGCAAACTTTCCCAGGAAACTCAGGGGACCCTCAGCCTTATTGATGCATGGCAGTGAGTGGGTGCTGTGGACTCAGCAGGAGAGACTAGCTGGCTGGCTAGCATGGAAACCAAGATCATGGGCCTTATGGGCACCTCTGATGCTTGTTTGTAAAAATCCTGGGTCCTAGATAGAGGTACATCAGTCCTGCACTGGTCACAAGCGCTCCCAAATCCACACATGCACCGTTCACTGACACCCTGACACCATGCAAAGAAGCAATGGGCATGTTCCCTTTGTCCCTGCCCTGCCACTTCCCAGCTGGGAGGCTGGGGCAAGTTACTCCACCTCCCTATTCCTAGGTCCTCATCTGTGAAATGGTGACAAGATGCCATTTTCTAAGTGGACCATCCTCCCAAACACTAGCTGCCAGAGATGCCCTAGATCTGCTCGTCCATAGTCAAGGTTTCCACTTCCTGGTTCCTGGAACTGACCCCAGACAGAAGGTCTGAAGAGACCAAGAAAATGAGACTAGACAGACTGGAAAAAAAGATGCCCTGCAAATTTTGCACCCCTAGGAAACTAAATAATTCCCACACAATCAATTTCAAAGGGCGATTAGCAGAAGCAAGGGACCAGTGGATGGGAGGAGAGAAGGGGGCAGCTTTGGGGGAGCAGATAATGGCCAAATTATATTGTTATATTGTGCATGTATGAATATGTAACAACAAATCCGCTCATTATGTACAACTTCAATGCACAAAAAAAAAAAAAGATGCCCTGTACACCCAGGTGCTCCACGGCACTGTTCACATGAGCCAAGAGGAGCCAAAAGGCGGGAGCAACCCAAGGGTCCATGGAGTGACAGATGCAAAAACAAAATGTAGCCTGTCCATACGATGCAATATTAGTCAGAGATCTTGATACTTGTTTGTACAACGAACTTTGAGGACATTACGCTAAGTGAAAGAAAGTAGTAACAGGACAGATACTGCATGATTCTACTTCCACGAGGGACCTAGAATAGTGAAGTTCACGGAGAGTAGCCTGGAGGCAGAGGGAGGGAATGGGAAGCTTCCATTGTTGAATGGGGCAGAGTTTCCATTTTGCAAGATGAAAGGAGTTCTGGAAAATGGTTCTATGGCCCTCTGAACGTACTTAATACTTCTAAGCCCTACACTTAAAAATGGTTGAGATGGCAAATTTTATGTTGCATGTATTTTATTGCAATTATTTCAAAAGGCAAAACCAAGAAAAATAGAGAGGTCCTAGGAGAGTTGGGGTTTAAAGAAAAGAAGGTAGAACCAGGGGCAGGTGTCGGGGGACCCCTCTCCTCCCCTTCCACACCCACACTTACTTTGGCTCTCCTAGTGCTGGGACATAGTGCATCTCCCTGCTCACCCTGCACTTCAGGCTCCACCACAAACCACAGGAAGTGTTTCTGCAGCAATCAGGCAGAAAAACACAGTCTGTGGTGGAGCTGATAAAGGCCATTTCCTAGCCCAGGGTCCTCTATCACTCTGCCTGGTCAGTGCATGGTCAGGCGCTGAGGAGGCCGGAGGACCCCCTGCTCGCTGCTTGGCCATCTCCCAGCATCCCAAATGGCTTGTGGCCGTCCCAGGCCAGAAGGGGTGAGCATTTCAGATTGGACGCTGGTGAGGGTAGGGGCAGGTTCCAGGGAGCGTTTCCAGGCACTGAGGGCAGAAAGGCCAGGAGCAGTGAGGCCCAGAGCATCACTGCCACAGGGTCAGCGGAGGGCGGTAGCAGCAGCACGAGGTGCTAGGCCAGGCCCTTCTGCATGGCTGGGTGGGCTGGAAGCGAGGTCCATAGTCCCCCTGCCACTGGTTCCATCCTGACCACGGGGCAAGGGGTTTGAACCAGAGTAGCCAGTACCCTCAGGTCTCCTGCATGTTTCCCCGCACTCACTCTTCCCCACCAGTGGAGAGTTGCTGCAGACCCTCCAGCACTTTCCCTGGAAGGTGATTGGGAGAGAGCTGCTGTCACCTGTCACAGTCCCCTTGCCCTCCCTGACTGCCCCCAACTGAGGCTCATCGCTCAGCCCTTGGGGTGACCACAGCATTACCTTCCTTTCCTACTCACCTTAACTTAGTCCCCTCAAGGCACAAACCAGGGCCCCAACCCTCCTCTGCTCCCCATTCCTCACCCTGTTCTGCACACCTTTACTGGCTGTGTGACCTTAACACAAGTGGACCTTGACCCCAAAGCCTGTGACAATTGCCAGGCTCTGTGTACCCTCCACAGAGCTTACAGATAACAGTGAGGACATCTTCTCTTGTTTGTACTCATCTTTCTACAATGCTCTCCTTGCGTCTTTCCTGGTGCTCTCAGTGAGCACTCACATCCTCCCCTCTCACCCTGACACTGCTTCCTCCTCACATTCTCTCTCCTCCTCAGCACTGCTTTAAATAATCTGGATATTACTGGTTCCCCTTCTTCTACACTCATTTAGTGGCCACATCTCTTCCCTCTGGGACCTTTGCAGGAAGAAAACAGCAAGGAAATAGAAACTCATGCCAGCCAAAATCAGATCAAAGAGAAGAAAACCGAACTAAAGAACTCTGGCCTGGGAAAAATCACAGAATTTTGGCCAGTCCAGTACTCACGAAGCCCTGTACCACCTCTGCCAGGCAGCTGTCCTGCCTCCTTAGTGCCTGGCATGGAGCCTGACTCAGGGGCAGGTGTTTCACAGATGTCTACTGAATGGCTGAGTGAATAAATGAACAACGAGGAAAGGAGTGAATGAATGAGTGAGCATGTGTGTGTTGAGCATGGTGAGTCTGAAGCCGCTACTGCTTAGCAGTATTCAAGCTATAACAGCTGGCAAAGCCTGCTGCCCTCCCCTCCCAAGAAGACATTTGCTAAGAATAGCCGTCACCAGGACATGGGTGCCTAGGCAGGTCCCTACCACTCCAGAGCCATCCCCTGGCCTTCCTTTTCTAGCTGGGCCGGCATCCAGGACCTGCCCTGGGAGCCACTGAAAATTCCTTCCTCATGTGGCTTGGCTAATGGCAGCTGTGTCCAATGAGCTGGCATGGCCTTCCCAACCAGACAAGGGCTGCCATCCCCCAGCTCCTGGTGCCCAGTCCCCACACGTGGTGAAGGCAGCCCAGGGTTGGGAAGCAGACTCACGATTCCATTCTGCACACTGAAGCCCAGCTGGTACTTGAGGTCCGGCCGCTTGATGAGGACCGTGGTGACTGGGGGACAGCTGACGATGTTGAGCTTCACCTGCGTCTGGTTCTTCAGGCCCTGAAGAGCATGGACACAAGAGTCACAGGCAGGCTCTTAGACACTGCCTGTCAGCACAGCCTCCCAGGCCCAGGATGAGTCAGACTGGTAGGGTGGGACACGGGAATGTACCCGGGTGAGGGTACACTCAAGGAAATCACTTCTCAGCCTCGGTGAGCTCATTCATTCATTCACTCATTTCCTCAGGCAGTCACTTCTCGGCCTATGTCCCCTCTGTTCAGGGGAATGAACACGACCCTGATCCTCATGAGAGCAGCTGGGTATCCTGGGTGGCAGTGTACATGGTGGCCCACCAGACTCTGATGCTCTCTGACCTGGACATAAACTAGTAGGAGCCAGAAGTCAGATTTGGAGTGCCACTGAGAACCAACAGGCTCAGGGGTTTGCAGGAGGGGCTGCCACCATGCTGAACACGAGAGAACTCCTTCCTCAGAAGGACTGAGGATACCTTCATCAAACTAAACGTCCTCTAATAATACACAGTGCAGACAGTGACAGCTCAATGAGACTCAGAAATGAGGATACAGAAGGCTCTGGTGGGTGCATCAGGGTGGGCTAGACCCAACTCAGGCCAGGGAGGACACGATCATCAGTGAGCACTCCAGGCTGCAGTCCTGCATTCTGGTGGAGGTCCAGAGGTGGAGGAGGAGCCCAAGCCTTAACATGGTCAAGTTTTGGCTTTCCTGGAGTTGGGGATAGCCCTGCAAGCACACACAGCCCCCAGAGCTGCAGAGACCCTCCATACCCATCTCCAATTGGGCAGAGGCTCCACTGGGCCAGCTCCAAAAGCCCATCTGTGGAATGCTCTGGCCTTGGGATGCCCTTTATCTCTCAGGATAAAAAGGAGAGGAGGAAGGGCTTCCTCCAGCACCAGGACCACAGAGGGCTGGGGGTGAGACCACAGATGGGTCACAGGAGCTGCCACCAATAGGCTGCTATATGGAGTCTGCTCTTCCTGAGGCAGCCAAGTGTGAAGGCCTCCATGTCACCTGCTGTGTCCCCTCTGCCTGACCCTCTCAGGGATAATGCTTCCCCAAACTATAAGCTCAAGGGGCAGATGATTAGAATGGCCTTCCTTACTTAGGGGAACCAGCCTTCTGGCACTAGATCCACATAGGCTGACTCACCCTTCTGGTCCACCAGGACCAAGGGACTTTCAGGGACAAACCAGAGTGAGTTGGTCAGCCTATACCCATAGGTCCTCAGCTCCTTGCCTCAGGTCAACATGATTCAGCCCCAGGCTAAGTGAGATGGAACCTTACCCCATTACCCTCCCAATGGGTCCTTCTGATTTTAATCATGGGATATAGTCTCGGCTTCAGATTTTGATTCTGGCATTAACAAGGTGGGTCTTTGTCAGCCTCAGTGTCCTGACATGGGTCAAATAAAGTAGGGCTGGGGAAACCACCAGGCCGAGGATCCCAGTATACCCACCTTGATGATACCCTGGCAGGTGGCAAGGGGAAGCCCCACCAGGCTGGTGCCATTGATGGACATGATCTGGTCCCCGATGCTCAGTTTCCCAGAGCGGGCTGCTGGGCCACCATTCATCATGTTCGCCAAGATCACTGTAGGCAGGATGGAGCCCCAGCCTGACTCTACAACCACCACACCCAGAATCTCACCCTTGTGCTTCTCCAGCTGCAGCTGCAAGGAAATTGACAGTATGAGAGGGACCATATTGGGGGCCAGGGTATGTGTCATGCACCCACAGAAGGATGGGCCTGCCCCTAACTTGATGGGTCCTGCTCTGCCCTGGGATTTAGGCCAGTTCATCTCAGCCAAGAGAAGTCTACCTTGCCCTGGCCTCACCTGACTTGGGTTACTAAAATCCTCCAGGGCCCACCAATTCTGGGAACCCGGGAGCACAAGGTTCATCTCCTCCCATTCCCAGCATGGAATCCCTAAGTCCCACATAGGACTTCTGAGTCCTGGCTTCTGTTTCTCTACCTACCAAACCCACAGAGGCCAAAGAAATGTTCTCAGACTCGGTACCCATCTTCTTCCCCCAACCTTTCCTTTCATTTAGAAAGCTTTTTTTTTGCCTCAAGAGCTGCTGTCTCAGAAAACTGCCTGTCCTTCATTAAACAAGTAGTCAGGGTCATTCATTCAAGATATACTGGTTTCAGGTCACTCACTCATTCAATAAGCAGCCAGGATCATTCATTCATTCAACACGTGGGTCAGGAACATTCATTCACTCATTGAAAAAGCAGTCAGAGGGCTGGGGATGTAGCGCAGTGATAGAGTGCTTGCCTGGCATAAGTGGAGGCCTTGGCTTCAATCCCCAGTACCACAAAGGAAAAAGAAAATTGACAAGAAATCAGGGTCATTCATTCACTCATTCAACATGCAGTTAGGATCTTTTATTCACAGACAGACAAACTCATCTATTCAACAAGCCATAAAGATATAGGCCACCCCCAGGGGAACCTGCTAAGGCTTCTATCACTTCAAAACTGCCCTACCAGAGCACCCTATTTTAAAGATGCCTCCCACATGCTTTTCAGAAATATCTCCTGGGTGCTGAGTGCCAGTTGATGATAATAGCAGCATTAAAGGGAACATTTTCGAGGTCATTAACAGTGATTGTAATCAGCTTCTTTGTTACAAACATCTTATTTCACACACCAGCTCAGCTCTTGCTCCCAAGGCAGGAGCAAGAGATATGTTCTGGGCAGCCCGCTACTCCGACTCCGTTGCGAGGCAGTGATGTGCACGTGAGAGACAAGTGAAGACTTGCTCTCACTCTCGCCTGGCGAGCTGAGGGGGGAAGCTCAGGGTGTTGCTGAGGCTGCCTGGCCGAGTTCTTCAGGAGCTCTCCTTGGAGAGCATAAGCTGGGCTTCCTGTGGCCCACAGAGGGTGACGCTTACCTCCTTGCAGTTCTCCGAGTTCGAGAAGTGGATGAGGTCATCGTTGTACATCTCCTGGGTGTTGATGATGTCACTGTACTCCTTCTGGCTGAGGTCTTCTGGGTTGATGCCATTGGCCCGCAGAAACTCCTGGTAGGCCACACTGAAGGCCTGCCCGATGGACTGGGCTATCAGCTGGGCCTGTGAGGAGGGATCAGGCCCACTAGACACAAACATGGAAATACAGGCTCCACAGGGTCCCTGCCTGGAGGAGGGGCTGCAGCATGCCTGGCTGCAGAAGGTGTCCATAAACCTTCAAAGGGACCCTCACTCCAGCTTAAAAGAACAAAAGAGCAACCCCAGCCCCTTGGCTGCTGAAAGCTGTCTTCTGCTGATATCCTGCCATGGGCCACCACAGGTGAAGCCTTGCACCATCAGGGCTTGGTCCTCCCGACTGCACCTCCCCGAGCTGCTGTGTGTCCCAGACATTCCAGGACGAGCCACAATTTCACATAAAGTCAGGGAAAATGATTAAGTATGTGCTAAATGTCATGTTTCGTTGCTTTAATTGGTAGCTATTCTGTGTTTTCTTTTCATCCATCTTACTCCAAAAATAGATCTGGGGTGTGCTTTCCAGGAGCCGCACAGACACGGTTAATTGCTCATCACCTATTTCTTCTGATCTACAGCAGGCAGTACCAACTGGGTGGAGGCCAGTGTGAGTGTCTCATTGCTCTTATAGGGAGGGGTGCTCCAGGCCGTGCCCCATTAGAGGTGTCAGACCTTGGGACACTTCAGAGTAGGTCATTTCTTTCTCCTTCAAGTGAACCATTTCTGTGGATGTTACTGACTGATAATGCAGAGGCCTGAGACACTGAGACTTCAGGGCAGGGTCCCTCCTGCCCTCTGTTGGTGTGCAGACATGATGGTGGGAGGCAAGGGCCAAAGAGTCCCTGCTCATGGACTATGCCAAGCAAGCTCACCCCCAGCTGTGCAGCCCTGGGAGAGCAGGAGGACTTCAGGTGACATCTCAGCACACTGCAATACCTTCCCCTGTCCCAAGCCCCGGGTTGTATGTGCCCAGGTCAGGTCTGCCCATTCTCCCGACTACCTCCCATCTGCTATCAAGCAAATCTTGGCTCAAAGGTGAAAAGGAGGGATTTGGTCTAAATTCCTTTCTCACCCTGCACAAAGCACGATCTAAGTGCTGCAAATGAATATGCATATGTAAAGGCGCGCGCTGGGCCAGATATTTTCAGAGCATCCGGGCCTTTCCTCAAACAGGCACTGATTCTAGACTGAACTACCCGCGCCCTTTAGGCCCTAGAGCATTTATAGGAAGGACGCCTCAACGTTCTTGCTGTTCCCACGCCCAGCGTGTTGGCTGCGGGCTGATGCCTTCGCTCGCGGGCCACCAGGTGGCGCCGCCGGACTGGACAGGCGCGGAGCAGGCGCCAGCGAGTCCGCGAGGGGAAGAGCAAGTCCAGGGGAGGGAGGGGCCTCGGGCAAAGCGGAGGGCTGCGGTCCTGGGGTCCCGGAGCAGCAGGAGACTATCCTGCACCCACTGGGATCTCAGAGCTTCTCCACCCGCCAGCCCTGGTTCTGTCGCCACCCGAAGGAGGTCAAGTGGCTGGAAGAGCAGTGGGACAACATCAGATCTCTTCACCACTAGACCAAAGCTGGGCTCAGGCTGCGTACTGCCCTGGGACGCCCATCTTGGGATCTCTTGACACCACGCTCTCAACCCACAAAATTCCTCTTCTTGGGCTACATTTGATCCTTCCCCTAACTCCATAGCTCCTCCTGGAGTGAAGCACAAATAGCCAGGAACCCTGGAGAAGGGCATCACATCAGGGCACAATCCAAGGGCCTGCAGAGTCCTGTTGGCTGCCTGGGGTCTCCCACTTCCCCCATCAGCCTGTGTCCTGGCTTCCCTTCTAACTGGGCAGGGTCCAGCCCAGGGGGCCCTTTCTGTCTGGGGCCCCGACTCCAGCACCTTCAGACAAGCAGTCCAGCTCACAGGCAGGCCTGAGGATGTGCACTGCTGTGAGGCTGGGAGTCCTGCCCCAGGCCCAGCAGAGGGGCAGATGCCAAGGGCCCTCAGCCCAGGAGGCCGGGGCTGTTGCTCAGAGGTTTGGTCTCTTGCATGTGGGTCCTGGGGAAGGTAGGGAGGAGGATGCTGCACCCAGCTATTTCTCCCAGCACTTTCCTGTGTGCAGCTTTGAGCGCCATCTACCCTTGCCACAGCCCTGGAGCAGCTAGGCTTCCACTTAGGGGGCTGGGGGTGTGTGAAAAGGAGGGATTTGGAGGGATTTGGCCTATTCACTCCCTCTCCCACTGTGCCTTCAGTTTTGTGTTCTGGGGCAGCTCCTGACTTTTAACTCTCAACTGTCCATTCTGGTTATACCATAGGAGTTCTTCCGCTCCCTGCTCCTTGATTTTCACATTAGTTGGCCAGCAACCCTCTGCAATTTGGCCTGCTTCTTGCTTACCCTGACCATTATTTGAGGCTCCACACCCCTGCCAAGTCTCTAAGATGCTCCCAAGTCCCCAGTCACCGAGAAATGCTCACCCAGGTGTCCACAGTTCTCTGCATAATGGTGAAAAGTATGCTATGTGCTTTGTAGTAGGTCTGTACTGAAATCTCTTTGCCCTATAAATTTGCCAGTGCTTCAAGGCATTTAGAAGTTGACAATTTCTGCCCCTACCCACAAATTTGAATCTTTTCTTCAAATACAGTTTCTAAACCATATTTCATAATCATGAAAATATTGGCACCCTTTCTATGGATCTAAGTTCAGAACTCCTTCCGGTCCTCATGTGAACAAGAATGCCTTGGCCACTTGGCACTTGCTGCTATCTAAAAGGGCTCACAAAGCTGGAAATGATCTGTCTTCACAGAGGACAATGGATCCTTCAAGTACAGATAATGTTTAAAAATTCCATCTGACAATTCTAACAAAAATGGCTGGGGCTGCAGTGGTGGCTCAGCAGTTGCAGTGCTTGCCTGGCATGCACAAGGACACAGGTTTGAATCTCAGCACCATGTACACAACGAAGTGTTGGAGCAATGAAAGCTACATGAAAAACCAAATAAAATTGATTCTCTATTTCTCTCTCTCTCTTAAAAAAAGAAAGAAAGAAAGAAAGAAAGAAAGAAAGAAAGAAAGAAAGAAAAGAAAAGAAAAGAAAAAAGAGTGGCTCAGTGATAGCCTCCCTAGTGATCCCTGAGTAGGATCAGCCTCCAGGGTGTCCATCAAGAGATTAGAGCCCACCCTATCCTAAATTCACATGTGTGTGTGTGTGTGTGTGTGTGTGTGTGTGTGTGTGTGTGTGTATGACCAAGGATTGAATCTAGGGCTTTTTATGTGCCAAACAACCACTCTACCACTGAGTTACACCCTCAATCTTTTAAAATTTTTATTTTGAGACAGGATCTCATTTGCTGAAACTGGCCTTGAATTTACAATCTTCTTGCCTCAGCCTCCTGAAGAGCTGAGATTACAGGTGTGCACTATGCCACTCAGCTCAATCTATCTATCTATCTATCCATCCATCCATCCTCAAGACAGTCTTCTTTTTTATTTTGCCTAGGCTGCTCATGAATTTCTGGGTTCAAGCCATCCTCCCACTTCAGCCTCCTGAGTAGGTGGGACTATAGGCACATGCCACTCCATGGTCTCTTAGTGAATCTATAGGATTTTCAACTTCAGAATTATTTTTTAACTTGTTACACAGTAAAATGACAAGTTCAAAGGCAGAACTCAACTTCAGATGCAGATGTGCAACCTTGGCATGTAAAAATGTGTATTTTAACAACAGAAAAGTTAGGTAAAGATTACCTTTATTTTAGGAGGGGGAAAGCTTTATAAAATGATTTCTTCAAATGGATAGTTCCTTTTGTATATTTAACTAAGATTTGATTTATAAACAGTTTCTGAAGAACCTCTTTCATGAAGTGAAATGAACTGTCTTCGCTATCTTCTCAAACTTAAAGAATATGAAAAAAAATATCACCAATGCCACTGGAAATATCAATCATGGCACACAGGGCTTCCCCTTGCAAGGTGGTTTCCAAAGAGACTGGAATCATGGAGCCACCACAGGGTACGGGACTGCCAGGGGGAAGGCCACGCCTGCTCTTGAGTTTACTTACATCCTCTGACTCGAACACGTGGCAGATCATTTTATACTGCTTCTTCCCCTCCTGCGCCCCAGGTGTGGTCTCAATGCAATCTTGAGAGGCTGTCCGGGGCATGCGGCGTCTGGCCATCAGCACTACAATGTTCCCAATGTCAGCAATGTAGGAGATGGTACGCAAGGCATGGTCCATCATGGTTTCCTGTCGGGAGGGAAGCAGAAACCCATCAGGGAACACTACAAGGACAAGCCAGTAAATATCAGTCTAGTTTGGGATTTCTCAACCTTGACCTCATTGACAGGCACAGCTGGGTCATTCTTTATTGAAATGGGCTGTCCTGGGCCCTGGAGGATGTTAGGAGCATCCCTGGCCTCTTTCTACCCACTAGATGCCAGTAGCACCTCCCCTTCCTGAGGGAGAAAACCAAACATATCTCCAGTCATTGTCAAATGTCCCTGAGGTGGGGGTGTGCATGGCAAAATTGTCCTCGTTGCGAACCGCAGCTCTAGTTACAAAGCATTTTAAGATGGTGATTTGTAATCAAAATGAGCAACATTCAGCTCTGTGTACACCTGGGAGGCATGACGCTGAGGTAGGTTCTTATCCTCCTTGGGATTAAATGGCATCTGTGGCTCTGGAGAAGGGCCTTCCCTGAAAGGTGTGTGGGTTGTGCAGACTCAATAGTGGCCTGGCCAAGACTTCCTACCCTGCAGAGGAGCAAGGCAGCAAGGCCAATGTTGTCCACCAGAGCAGTTCTTCCCAGCAACCTGGGCCCTGGGCAGCAGACACTGAGGCAGCATGCCTGCCTCCGTCGCTGGGTTTGCATAGTTGACTTCAATTCCTGGCCCAGGCAGGTCCATGACTACTGACAGCTTTTGTCATCTGGCAGGAATCTCCACCAAGCGTCCTGCTCATGACCCCTCCCTAACAAGACTGCACACAAAAGCTCTGAAAAACTAATCAGTTGTCTTTTGTGCCTCTGTTCTCCTTTCACAAAAGGAAGCTGGGTGCTTCTGTGACCTCTGGTGCCCCATTCTTCCCCCGCAGAATCATGTCTTGCTGTGGATATTGTAGACATTTGTCTAGGAGGGTGGTTTGTTTTCTGGTTGAGGCCATGAGTGGGGTTCATAACCATAGGACACAAGGGAAGGACACAGGAGAAGGGAACAGTTGGAGAAGCTTCTGAGGGTCTCCTGATTTATGGCCTCTGTCAGAAGAGCCTGGCTCATTCCCCATCCCAGTTGGTGTCAACAGCAGAGCCATTTTCCTCACCGACAGAAGCTGCCTACCAACATGGTGGCCTTCCTCTCCTCTCCCCTGGCTGGCTACTTCAGCCTCTGCAGTCTCTTGCCAATTCCCACCTTTCCAACCCTTCAGTCATTGTTTTATTATTTTTATTTATTTTTTTATGAGAGAGGGACAGTGAGAGAGAGAAAGAGAGAATCAATTTTATTTAGTTAGTTTTTCATGTGGCTCTCATTGCTCTAACATTTTGTTGCATATGTGGTGCTGGGGTTCGAACTCATGTCCTTGCACATGCCAGGCAACCACTGAGCCACCACGCCAGTCCCTCAGTCATAGTTTTTATTTTTCACTCAAACCAATTTCCTGTTCAACCCTTTCTTCCAGTTTATCCTAAACAATGACTTGGAACAAGTTCTAATACTGCCAATGGCCCATCCTCCTACCCCTGGCTTGTGGCACATGACTATCAGCAAGAGGGTAGAGTTCAGAGAAGAGTCCCCAGATCAGGTGAAACAGCTGTCCCAGTAAAGACGTGCTTGCCTGTAAGGGCTGCCTTCCGCTTGCATCTGGGAACCTGGATTTTGGTGAGTTTGCTGCCACCCTTAATTGATAAGCATGACTCATTCTGCCTGAACTGTTTATGCAAACAGCATAATCTAAGCTGGACACCTGTTTTTCCTGGGAGTCTAGAATTTTGCTACATGCTAGACAAAAGGTGCATAGGTAGCCAGCCCCTGATAAAGACCTTGGGCGTTAAGTCTCTGAGCCTCCCTGGCAGATGACATTTCACATATATTGTCCACTGATTTCTGAGGGAATTTGGCATGGCTCATATGTGGACAAGACTCTGGAAGCACACACCAGGTATCTCCCAGACTTCACCCATACACCTGTCCCTTTGCTGACTGTTATAATTTGGATCTAGAATGTGCCTCAAAAGCTCAGATGTTGGAGGCTTGGTCCCTACTCCATGACACTAATGGGAGGAGGTGAAATCTTTAAGATATGGGGCCTAGTGGAAGGAAGTTAAGTCTTTAGGGGTTGGCCCTTGGAGGGGATGTTGGGACCCTAGGCCCTTCCTGTTTATTTCTTCACTTCCTGGCTGTCATGTGGTAAACAGTTTCCTTTGCCTTACACTCCCACCATTATGTAGGAGGCAATGGGTCCAACTGATCATGACTGAAACCTCTACAACTGTGAGCCAACACAACCCTTCCTCCTTAAAGTTGATTTTATCAAGCATTTTGTCACAGTTATGGAATGCTCACTAACACACTGATTGTGCTGTGTGTCCATTTGCTGAACACATCTTAGACATGAATACATCAATATACCAAGTCCTGTGAGTCCTCTTAGGGAACCACTGAACCTGGAGTGGTCTTGGGGACCCCCAACACAGGTGGACAGATGAAGGATGGAGGATGGTGTAAGTGGGGAGGTAATCCAGACAGTGACCACTAAAGGTGAGGAAACAAAGTCTAAACCTGAAGCATTACAGATCTAAACCTGACTCCCGTCAGAAGTCACAGTTGCTCACTGAGCTCTCACCACCTGCAAGGCTCTAAGGAAGGGAGTTGGGGGGAGACCCAAAGATCAAGGGGATAAAGCACAGGCCTTGACATGGAGAACAGACATGAGAGGAAGAAGCTGAGTCATAGTGCACACCCTGGGATGTGCTTGGTAGCTGGGTAAGACAACATGGTGCTAGAGCTGGGAGTGAGTTTCCGGATGAGCCCCATAACGGGGATATCCTAGCCCCAAGAGATGACATGCTTCTTCCTCTGTCCCAAAATGTTAGGAACACCATGAGTGGGGAAGTAGGGGAGAAGCTCAGGGCTCAGGGCTCTTAGCAGGTTCTCTCACTCTCTCCTGACCCCTGATCTGCTCCCTGCGGAGCTTGTCTCCATTCGTTCCAGCAGACTGGGAATATGGGCATTGTGTGGGCAGTAGAGGGGAGTTTTAGAGCTTGGATCTTGAATAGTCTCCAAAGGTGTATTATTCTACAGCCTGTCTCACTCTTGAGAGGTGATGGAACCTTTAGGAGGTGTGGCCTAGTGGGAGGAGGTTAGGTCATTGGGGGCATGCCCTTTAGGAGATATTGGGATCCTGGCCCCTCTGCTGTCTCTCTCATTGTTTCCTGATTTTCATGAGATGAGCAGCTTCCTTCACCACATGCTCCCACATGATGTGATGCCTTGCCACAGGCCTAATAGCAATGGGGCCAACTGACTATGGACTGAAACCTCCAAAATTGAGCCAAAGTAAACTTTTCCTCTTTCTAAGCTCATTATGTCAGGTATTTTGTCACAGTAACAGAAAGCTGACTAATACAGAATACAAATGAGAAAAACACACTGATGTTGAGAAACAGGGTCTATGCTATGGGACAAGAGTGTGTATGGAATTGCGGGTGTAAGAACTCTGTGGTGCTAATAAGAGGCACATGTATGAACACGTGGCTTTTAAAAACACATCCCATCCGGGTTTGTGCATTGCCAGGCCGCAGGACCAAAGACACCCCCAGCAACAATGAGCACAGCCAATACCCAGGGCTTTGTTTCTATGTCATTGCTCACTAAAAGGAACCATGGTGCCTTGAAGAAATGGCTTATTTCAGGTCTGGGGCAGGAAGAGTATAAGGTGAGCTCAGAATGTGTTATTGTCTCAGAAAGTGTAGAAGTGTTTAACAACTACAGGGAAGATGCCAAAGTGATAACACAAGTTAAAAGAAAAAAAAGTCACAGAGTCTGGAGTAAAAAAGAGGGAGGGGCAAACAAATGCATAAAGCACTTTCTCATAAAAGAACATCAGATGATAAAAGTGGAAGGCATGATATCATTACAAGATCACCATTTTCCACTTCGAATGTTGTAAGCAACTGAGGTGAGATCATCATCAGTGGATTATAAAAGCTTCCGGTTGTTGGAGAGCTGGGTACTCAGTCCAATGTTACTACCAGGTTCCTTTCAAAAGACAAAGAAATGAAGGTGCTTTTACTTGGCACTGGGCTGTCCTCATTGGGCCACATGTGAATGGGGGCCCTTCCCCCTCTCCGAGTTCTCACACACCAACTCCCAGTCACGCAGATGCTCGAAGCCTTCCCTACCCCTGCCCCCCAGTCTCCCACCTTCTCACTCCACTCTCAGCTCCCCAGGCCTTTGTGTTTCACACATGGTTATTTTTGCTCCATTTATTGGTTCCATGTAGGTGATTTAGGCACAGAAAAGAAGAGCAGAATCTCAGTGGGCCACAAGCGGGCCATGGCAGGGAACTCGCGGTTCACAGGTAGAGAACCTGCAGACCCTCCCCACTGGAATGCTGCCACATAGAAGTAATGGGCCACCTGAGATTCCACCCCCCGCCCAGCTAGGTTTCCCAGGTTGGGCACATAAGGGTTTCAGGATGGCCCTTCTGAAATCCCCTTCCTCTGCATTTTGTCTCTCCAGGACATTCCCACTGGCTTTTATCCTTCTAGCCTGATGCTCCTTGGCCCCCCTCAGCTCATTCGTTTCCACAATTGCAGCTCACTCATGACACAGGCTGCAGAGTCATTCCCCTTGGGGACACTGGTTCCCTCCTATAACTGAGGACAGCATTTCTACACTTGGACTTTGTTCTCCTGGGGTCCCCAAGTTGCAAACTCCAGAGAGGATTTACGTGGTTTTAGGTAGCTGTCTTTCAAACACTTACCTGTGTGTCAGCATTTAAAACTTTGATCCTCTGTGTGGAGATGAAGAGGTCCACTTCTGTCAGCGTTTGGGCATCCCCCTCGGAATTCTAAGAAGGGACAGTAGATAATGTTACACATGGAAACGTACACTCCAGCGAAGGCCTGGCAGTCACTAATTACCCTGTGCCCACATGAAAGGAAATCACAATGTCTTGGCTCAGAACCCATAGCTAAGTGTGCGTTTTCAAGGCTGTTTGTAAAAGGTACAAAGAGGGAGGAGAGTTGGCTTCTCGGAAGGTCAAGTAGGAGCCAAGGCCTGAGTCTTGCTCAGCAGCAAGCAGGGTCCCCCTGGCTACCGCTTGCTGAATTCACTAAGCTTGGGCTGTACTTCTTCTATTGGGGTTCCAGGTATCCTCTGGAAACGAGGAAGACAATTTGAAAGAAGCTGGATTAAAAGGTCAGCCCTTCTTTCTGACTTAAATAGTCACAAAGAGGTATACTCCTTGATCCTACCATCTGACACCATTAGGGCAGTGAGACCCAGAATGGGCCCAAGTGCAGCCCTCCAGTGACGGAAGTGGGAAGAAGCTGTCGCACAAATGACTCTGATGTGTCACCTGTGCTAGAATAAGCTCAGCATTCGGTGTGATCCATGATTCCATGGATCGTTTTGGAAGCTCGGTAAACTACTTAAGGTCTGCCCCAAAGCAAGGCAGACTTTAATTGGTTTTTACATCTGTGAGAATCCTAATTACTACTGCACACTGGCAATGAAAAATAAGTTCCATTTCTTTGCCTACTGGGGTGAATAATCCTGTGTGGTCACTTAGCAGCTCACAGCAGTATATCTTCCAAACTGCAGAAACTGGTTTAATGATTCACCAGAAAATCTCAAATCAAAAATCTCCCTACTGATAATTTCTCAAGAATTCCGAGTCGCAGAGCTCAGAATTATAATGTATTAAAGTGATAAATTTATATTTTAGCTCAGTTTTCAGGGGAAAAGATTGTTGGGGCTTTGAATCTCCCATGGGATGATACTGCTTTTAACTAATTAGAAAGAGAACAGAGTCCTAACCAATCCAGCTCCAGGACCAGGGGGGAGCTTTTGCTCTGGTTTAAAATAATTGGGGTGTGTTTGACATCAGTGGATTTTAAAAAGTTATATTTGGGGATTGTAGCTCAAAACTTTCTTTCTCAAAAGCAGGACAAATCCAGAAGTAAATCAGAAAAATTGCAGTGGTCCTTGTGAGTGACATGAGGGACAAAACAAGAACCCTGTAACACACTGGAAGTCGACTAGGCTCATGGTGGGTAAAGGGATGGAGCCGAAACCCTGTCACTAACAGGGAAGAGGACAGGCCCCTGGCGCAAGAAGGGAGGGAGTCCTACAGAGGGCCACCAGAGAATAGGGTGGGCCTTGGGGCTCAGCCATCCGGCGTTTCACCAGCTGGGGGCAGACCAGAAAAGGGACCCTCTGCAATGACCTAGAGCATCAATCTACCCTAAAAGGAAGAATAACCTTTCATCAAAAGTAAACTGGTTGCTGAGGCCCTTCTGAGCTGGGTCTGCTCAACCCCTCTAGACACAGTGACTCTATAGGATTTCTGGACCTGCACACCCCAGGAACAGGATGTGACCCATAAGGACTCCCCTTCTCCCACTGGACAACCCAGGAGTAGACTAGAAGGTTACAGGGAAGGGGCCCCTCTTCTCTGGAGGAAGCACACCCCAACTGCAGGTCTGCAGCTGGGGCCCATTCCACTTCACCCAGAGGCTCCCAGAGGGGGTGTGCCGGCAGAACCCACTTAGTCCTCAAAAGATTCACTGCAAGGGGAAAGCAGCCTGCAGATGGGACCCCAGCACCAGAAAATGCTGTCAGTTCAAGGTGAAGAGGGAGGACTGAATCTCTTTCTTCTTAAGCAGAAAGCAGTATTAGGCAGTCAGCCAGTGCCGAGGCTCCAGGCCCTGGGCCTTCTGACACCAGGCATTGGGACATTTTCTACATGAGGAGAATATTTGGAAAATCACCAGCATTTATTAAATGACCATGATGGCAGACAAGGGACTAAATGTCAATCTAATTTTTAAAAGTCTGCCCAGGCTCCAAAAGCTTTTTTTTTTTTCCTTGTGGTGCTGGAATTGGAATCCAGGGGTCTTGAGCGTGCTAGGCAGGCACTCCACCACTGAGCTACAGCCCCAGCCAGCCTCAAACACTGTTTTCGATAGAAAAGCAGATCACAGGCAGACTGAACTACTCATTTTCCTGTTTTAGTAAATGAAACTTGGTAAATCTGAATATCAGGACAATTTAATTAGTGCTGTACAGAGGCCCAGATGCTAAATTCAACACACTATCACTATCAAATGCCACATTTTTAAAAGTCCACATAAAACAGGGACTTCACAGCATTAACTACGCTCTAGAATATGGAATGGTCTAAAAAAGAGAAATAGAGAAGAGTAACTATTAAAATCTCCTGAAATGGGTAGTTAAAAAGAAGCACCAAGCTAAAAAACATAGCATCTGCAGCTTCATCCAAGTGTCCAGGATTCCCCTATCAAAGGAAAAACAAAAACTGCTTTGGAATATTGTCTGGATTCCCACTGGAAACCCCCCACTGAACAGAGCAAGCCATGGTCACACAGCAAGCACCACTGCTGCAGGGCCACAACACTCCTACACACCGCTTTCTTCTTGATCTTAGCAGCCTTTTGCATCCTCTGAGCAGCATGTAAGAGAAAAGAAAAGCAGGTGGGCACAAAGAGAAGTGCAGCAAGGTTATTTCAGTCGTGTGCTCAATCCTCCAGGACTCAGACCTGGCACCAGAGGAGGCCCCTGCAGGTGCAGGAGAACAGTCACGGTCTGCGCAGAGCACACGGGCTCATCAAGGGAAACCCATACTTATGCTCCTCCAGTGCTAAAAATATGCAGCCAGCCACCCCATCTACAGATGGTGCAACTGAGGACAGGGGGCCTGCAATCGGTGGGCAGGAGAGCAAGCCGCGCTGGGTCAGGAGACAGAGCATCCAGGCCTTTTGTTAAGAGGCACTGACAAGCAGGGCTCAGCACTGTCCCCTGGTTGCTTTGGTTTCTCCATCGCCACGGATTTCTCATGGCGCCTCCTTCCCTCCAATAAAGGAGGGCAGTGAATGGGCAGGTAGGGGAGAGGGCTGTTCATCCCCATAGGCTCGCAGGGTGTGCAGCCCCCACCTTGCCCACAGGGGGCGCTGTCTCAGACTGCGCATCACCTCCCTCCTGAGCCCGCTTGGCTTTGCTGATGTGGCCTCATCTCCTTGGCCATCTTCACCCATTGTTCAAGACCAGACAGTCCAATATCAAGGGCTGCAAGTTAGAGTTTTTCTTGAGGTCATGCATTTAAATAAAACATGATTTATTTTCCCCCTGTTCTGGAAGCACTTTGGATGATGCTAAAAATACACTTACTGTTGAAATGGGATTTGAGGCTCCAAACAAACATGCTTTATGACTAGAATGCTTCAGAATGATCGTCTTTTAAAACTGTGCTTCCAAGGGACTGAGTGGACCATACCCTACTAAGAAGCAAGTGGCCTCTGTGGCCAGCCTCGTATTTGCCCAGCCAAAGTGCAGGCCTCCCTCAGCCTTGCCAGCACCTTGACCATTCCCCCTCTGTGTGCCCAGGACAGTGAGTCATAACTGGAAAGGGCTCCTGTGACCCACTGCACTCCCCCACTTCAGTGCTTCCCAGAGGAGCCCACCTGAGTGGACATCCCTCAGGGCCCTGGCAGCACCTCTACCTTCACCCTGCTGACAGCCTCCTGTGCCTGCATCATTCTGATGTTTTTGGAAGGGTTGCGTTCGGAGAGCAGCTGGGTGGACCCCAGATAGTTGGCAGCGAAGATGATCCCATCGATGAGGTCTTCTGGCTCACAGGGCCCTGGAACTGAGGGGGAAGAAGAGTGAGTGTCTTCGAAAAGGAGAAATGCCTCAAGCAGCTCATACACCTGGCCACAGCACAAGGAATAGGGTGGCCAGGACAGGGGTGAAGGAGAAAGTCTGAGTCTTCTGCAATCTGCAGCCTGTCCACAGAAGCTGCTCTATTTCCCTTGTCATCCCATGCTGCCTGGTGTAAGTAACTCTATAAAATCAACACACGGGTCACAAAACTCCATGTGAACAGTGTCAGGGGGACCATTCCAGGATCCCAGGTGACTGCTGCTCAAGGGAGCTCAACCTCCATGGTGACAGCCTTAACCTTGAAGACACTACTTCCCGAACATGACAGCACTTTCTGCACCTTCCAGAGTCCCCTGGAACTAAAAACGGTGACCTGAAAGTATACACACTACTTCTCCTTGGGCTTTTCCCTCCTCTCCTGCGCTCTGGGGCTCCTTCTTGCCTGCAGTGTCTCATCCAAAAAATGCTCAGGATGACACAGTCCTGGTTCCATCTGCTGTCTCTGGACCATGGCAGCCCAACAGAACTTCCTGCCATAATGGAATGTCCTGCCTCTGCATTCTTCAGTGAGGAGACCCTGGCCATGTGTGTGCTGAGCACTTGAACTGTGGCTTCTGTGACTGAGGACTGAATCTTTTTCTTGTATTTTCTGTATTTCTGGGTCTCACCCTGTGAATTCAACCAACCTCGATCACGTACCATGCAGTTAGACTTCTGATGAGTGGGTCTGCTCTGAGTGCGTTCAGACCCTTTTGTTGGTCATGACTCCCAAACCAGTACAGTATAACAACTATTTACAAAGCATTTACATCACCTCAGGTATTGAAACTCATCCAGAGACGATTCGAAGTGTGCAGGAGAGTGTGCACCCTCTATGCCGATACCGCAACATTTTACACAAGGGGCTCACGTATTTGTGGATTTTGGTATCCCTAGGAGTCCTCCGTGGATACTGAGGGATGACTACAATTTTAATTAATTGAAATATAAAAAGCCACATGTTAGCAGCTAGTGACTTCTGTATAGTACAGCACGGGTCTAGTGAGGGGTCGGCAAACCTTTTCTGTAGAGGGCCAGATAGAAACTATTTTAGGCTTTGTGGTCTCTTGCAGTGATTCACTTCTCTATCTGAGGTGCAAAAGCAGCCATAGACAATATGGAGATGAGTGTTAAACTTTACATAGGAAAGCTAGGGGGATTTGGCCTGGGGCTGCAGCCAGCCAGCCACCGAACTGGCTATACCATCGCTCCCCTTCCTCTCAGGCCCAGACTGGCTGCCTTCACCCCTCCAGCACCACATGCCTCTCGCCTAGAGGCCTCCTTCTCAGGAACCTTGGTCTTGGCTCCTAGTTTCCTCCTCCTACCATGGCTGCTCCTACACTAGCCACTCTAGCATCACAGGACCAACTATCCTGGCCCTGTCTCAAGCACCTCCCCTGACCTCTCCCTTTCCTCAGTGAGCTGCTAGCTGGTCTCACCTCTGACATCCTCTATTGCTTAAAACCATCACTCCCCCAGCTAGGATGCAACCATCCACCACCTCAAGAACATCTGCCTGGGACACTCTGCCACCTTGCCCAGTCTGTCTGCCCACGGGTTTGGCAAAACTCTGACATATTTTCTTTGGTTCAGTGGCTGGAAAAGCTGTCCTACAGGGCAAATTGCTTCCATTATAAATTTTCTATAAAATTGGGACTCTACATGCCCTCCAAACTCCTCACCAGTTTTGACACCTTTCTCTAGAAAGCACAGCCTCATCCCCCTCAGCGGGAGTGGCTTCATACCTCTCTCTACCTTTTTGAATTTCCCGTCATTCCCCACCCTCCTCCGCCTGCATGTTCCTGCTCACATGGTTGAAGCCTGATCCACCCTCTTTCTGGCTTTTTTGTTCAGCTGTGAACTCCCCACCAAGGGTCTGAGGACCACCTATAAGCCCATTCCTCTGTCTCTAGAGGACGCTTTTGTTCCTCCCAGGCACTTAACCAGTCTTATCAATTAGGCCCTCCCCATAGCTTTTAAACATCTTCCAGTCTTCCTGGGTGCGTTAAAGATAACCTCCACCTATCCCTGTGTCCAGTGAACTCCCACCTCCTCCCCTTCAAAGCCAAAGGCCTAGAAAGAAGTGTCTGTCTGTGCACATGCCCCTCCTCTCAGGTACACCCCATGGACTCCATGTTTGCTAACGATGCCCAACACCTTGGGGCCCTTTGGTCATCACTTCCCCACTGACTCCTTCCTCACTCATGCCAGGACTCATGGACTGCATATTTGTGTCCCCCCCCCCCCACGAAATTCATTTCTAGAAATCCTCACCCCCAAGGTGATGGGATTAGGAGGTGGAGCCTTTGGGAGGTGTTTTTATGGGACACACTTCCAGAGATCTCTCTTACTCTTTCTGCCTTGGACTTCATGCCTCCAGACAGTAAGAAACACATTCTTGTTGTTTATAAGGCACCCCGTTTATAGTACTTTGTTGAAGCAGTCAGAACTCAAAGATGAATTTACTTTCCCCAGAATACTCCCCATGCTGCCACAAGATGGTCCTTCTGGACCAGAAATTAGGTCCTTTATTCCCCTCCTGCCCCAAGCTTCTTGGGCCCTCCACTGGAAAGTTGATGTCCTTAAGCCTCAGAATCCATTTTCCCTGTTTGGAGGTGGGTGCCCATGGCAAGCTAGGGGAAGTCATCCCAACATAAGAGACCCCAGAACTGGAATCCTGAGCTCCTGCTCACATCCTCAACCAGTCTTCTCCGGTGCTGCACTCTCAGCAAGTGGCCAACTGAGCAGGCTGTCACCTACCCTGAAGTAACCTGAGAAGGGAACTTGAGGCTCCACTGGCACCAGACTGACACAAGATTCTGCCCACATAGCCTAAAGAACCCTCTGAGACTTTAGTTCTTCTGGAAGCATGGGAGAAAATTACACACATCTTCAGGGACACCTGGGAAGAGACCTGAATATTGTATTTTCACATCAGCAAACTTTAGCACTGGACTTCAAAGTCCCCAAATGGGTCTTGGAGTGGATCCATTAGCCTAGAATTAAAAGGTCCACACCTAGGGGCTCACACATCAGGCCGAAACTCCAGAAAGCCACAGATGCTGTGGCTCAGGGGTTACAGCACTTGCCTGGCATGCGTGAGGACGCAGGTCTGAGCCCTAGCACCACATATACAACGAAGCGTGGAGCAACGAAGACCACATAAACAACTAAATAAAATTGATTCTCTCTCTCTCTCTCGCTGTCCCTCTCTCTCTTAAAAAAAAAGGCAATTATGTTCACTGAAACAGACCCTGACACCCACCCCCTGGGCGCACCCTTCCCATGGGTGCTTGGGATTGCCTCTCCAGGGATTTTCAATAACCTGGGAGCCTCTGCCAGACACTTATAAGGACTGAGTTGAAGACCCCAGCCCTGCCAGCAGAAGCCATTGATGTCTCTCGGCCTCCCTGAACCTCCTCAGTGGATGGACGCACCAGCAGCATCTGCTGGCAAAGACCTCATGCCAGCTTCTGGCAGGTGTGTGTTTACCCTTTCTGGGTCATCCCTTTGCTACTATCACCTCTCTAAGGGTCAGTGACATCCTCCCTGTTGCTGAGGCCATGCCTTTGTCGCATTCCCTCCCAGGTCCACTCACTCTGGCCTCCAGCTCAGTGCTGGTTCTGGTGAGAGAGAAGAACCCAACTACAGCTACTTGGCAGGATCTCAGGGAGCCCCCTCTGCCCACCTCTCCAAAAATCCTCATGGGTCAGCAGGCCCTTGCTCCACAGGTTGGTCACTAGAGCATCCTCATCCACATGTGCATGTACACATGCACTTACGTGGGCACACACACTCACAGAACCAGTGGGCAGTCTCATGCAGAAGCAGGTCATGGCTGCTGGCTCACAGGGCCTCATACACTGGGCCTGTGCACCTGCTGGGAGTGGCAGGGCAGCCAGGCCTTCAGATTCAATGCAGAGATCTTGGACAGAGTGGGAAGTAATGGTTTTGGTGGCAGGTAGTTTAAATTACTAAAGGAATATAGTGTTTGTTATTACCACAGGTCCTAACGGGTGCTAGAGGGAGAATGCTATAAAGTCTAAAGATAGCACTGAGACCTTAGAGGTGGTAACCCTGACATCTGGTGGCCCAGAACCCTGGTCCAGGACAGAGACCCTGCTCTGTGAACTGAGTTCTTCAGCCATTGTGGGGGAGAGAAAGGGAGCATCCCATTGCAGTTCCAACTCTCAAAGAAAGCCCTGAGACAAGAGCCATCCAAGAGGGGGGCTCTAAGCTTCAACTTCTGATCTTGCAGCTCCTCAGGTTCCTCCTCCTAGGATCTACTCACACTGGGCCCAGGACACTTTCTCCAGGGTTGCATCAGGGACTAAAAGGACAGCAGAAGGGCCCTTTGCAACTTTAGACTGGGTCCAGAGAAAGGCTCACCAAGTCCTGGGATCAACATGGGCATTTTCATTCTGAAGGGAAGGCTGGGGGCAACTGCCGGGTGGGGTGGGGGTAAGGTGGGGGATGAGACTTTTGCCTCCTCCAGAACCTGCCACTGTTTTAGAAGCAAACGAGGCAGGAATCTTCCACAATCAAGCCCCTCTGAAAGGAACAGGCCTTGTTTTCTCGTGCGGCTGCCCATGACACTGGCTCTTTTAATGTCCTGGCCCCAAAGGCAAGAAAGTTTTGGCAGACCTCTGCAGAGCCCCAGGGCCAGGGTCAACTAAGACTCCTTCTGTCTCATGCATTTTGGCCCTCATTCTGGAACAAACAAATCTCCTTGCCCACCTGGGCAAGGGTGAATGCACAAGGGGGGCTTCAAGCTTCTGGGGTGGTACTGGGGAAGAAGCCCTTGTCCACCTATCCACTGGCAGCAGTGGTCTGCAGTCCAGGTGCATAGGCTAGGCGGAAGCAGAGGCCACCCCAACAGAGAGAACAGAGGCCAACTACTGCAAGCAGCACCCTCCACCTGACCTTCAGGACCTCAGACTGAAAGTCCCCAGTTTTTACTACCTTATGTCACCTTGCCTTTCTGGCCTTGTTCTCCCCAGTGCACATGGCTTGAAGCATTCATCATTTGTCTAGGGTCACCCCACAGGGATGCTCACATCCCCCAGTGGGACCTTATCCAATGACAGTTGCTGACCAGGAGATGGTGTCATTTTGTCCTATAGGAAGGTGCTGGTCCTCTCAACCACCGTGGGATTCCACAGGCACCACACCCTCAGTGCTTATCCTGAGCAAGTGTCCTCATGTCCCATGTGTGCATGGCACTGTGAGGGCCGCAGTCCCTGAGGAGGTGGGGCACAGGCTTTGCCTTTTGAATTGACTCTCGGTTTGGAAGGCTGCTGCCTTTGGACTCCTCCCTTGCCAGTTTCCAAGATGACCTTGGCCAGCTCTCTGGACCTTGCTGAGGTTCACAGTCCTGTTACAGCCCATGTTCCTGAGTAGATTTATAAAACACTGGCTCCCGTGCCCTTTGGAGTGTCCATTATCTGATCTTGGGCCACTCTGAGGGCAAAGACCCCTGTGTATAAAGGGTACCTGCACCACTGCGCCCTGGGACAAGACCAGGGAAGCACTCGGTATCTTTGCTGTAACTCCACAGATGCCCGCCTCTGCCAGGGGGTACTTTTCATTCCTGCCATTTTCCAGCGTAAAAATCACAGTTGTAATGGTGCCGCCATCAACCTACCTGCAGAGCTGCTCCCTGCCCTCATATGTAAGAAAGAGGAGGAAAATCAAATGCAGAAGACAGTCCAGTGGGGATGAGCAGTGGTTTTGGACCCACACACACAGCTCCAATCATGAAATGCAAAACCAAAATTAAACAGCTTCCTCGCCATATGAAAGCAGCTGGCCCTGAATGATTGGGTATAAATTTTTCTTATTTTCTTCAATTCCTGTACTAACCCCAAGCTGAGACCACCAGAGGGAGACGAATGACAAAAGAAAAAGATGACGCTTTAAAGGAGATCCAGAGAGTTGATTTCTCCTCTTCAGGGCATATCTCTGACTTAACAAAAGCCTATGTATCATGTATCTGCACACTTAAGGGGAAGGATAAGGTGCTCAGCTTGAAGAAGCCTTTGTTTAAAACACACGTTAGGAAAACCCTAGGCCTTGACTATCGTCAGTTCTCTGGACAGGGAAGCAGAGAAAGCCATGCCTGGGACACTCCCCATCCCAGTCCCCACTGGAGAATATTATCCTGTACCCAGGTACTGGGCAGAGGTTTCCAAGGTACCAGCCTGGCTCCAGACTGTCTTCTTGACTCCAACACCCATGCCTGCCTCATCTTGGGTTTCAGAGGGGGCTTCTGCATAGGAAGAGGTGGAGCACAGTCATGGACAGGGGCGTGAGTGTGCATCTCCAAGACTCAGTGTTCTCTGCACAGACAGGAGGCTCCATGTGCAGCCCCCACACCCTAGGTGCCAGCCAGTCCTCCACAACCCCATGAAGCAGATATCGTTGTCCCAAATTTACAAATAAGGACCATTCAAGTAGGGTGAAATGACTATCCAAGGTCAGTGTTCCAAATTTAGGTCTTCAGAATTTTTGAGCCCCCTGTGTGAAGACCTGTATCATGAAGAAAACATGGTGCTCTCAGGCTAGAGGTCAATCCCACAGCCACCATACAAACGCGTCTGGAAAGCGCATGGTGAATCCAGGAAGGGAAGGGAAGAAACAACAGTGGGGGCAGCCCTCATGAGGAATCTGCCCTTTGAGCCGTGGTCTGAGGATGAAAAGGAATCAGTTAGTCATAAAGGGAAAAGAGGAGAGCTTTCCAGGCGGAGGCAGGAGAAGGTGCAAAAGCCCTGGGGTGGCAGGGAGAGTGGTACTTTAGAGCTATAAGATGTCCAGATTGCCTGACAGAGGGGATGGGTGAACGAAGACTTGTAACAAATCAACCTGAAGTGAGAGTGCTGAGCCCATGTGAGGACTCAGAAACCACAGCAAAGACTGTCACTCCACAATCAGGGAAGTGGCCAATCACTCTGCCTTTAGAAATTAATCTGGCTACAGAGGGGCAAACATCAGAGAGGAAGAATGAACATCAACTGAGATGCTCAAGTGAGTGATGATGAGGGTGTGGACCAAGGTGGTGACAGGGATGGAGAGATACTGACAGACTGGAATTCACCTGAATGGCCTGGACGTTGGCACTGGGTCTAACGTGAGGATAAGGAGGGATGGAAAGCTGGCTGCACAGCTGGCTGGCTGGAGCTACAATTGTTGTAAAGGAGCTCCTGGAAGAGGATTGTCCTTTGCAGGTACAGATTTGGACATGTTTACTTGCAAGAGAGGAGTCATCTTCCAAATGAAGCTCAGGAGTCTAAGTGAGAGAACTAGAATAGGGAACGAACTGTGTGAATGTGCCAAGTGAAGCCACAGGCAAGATGAGTCATCAAGAGGAGGGTAGAGGAGGTGGGGGGAGGAGGACCCAGAAGCCAGCTCAACCAAGTGCCAAGAAGAGAAGTGGCTTGGAAAGGGAGTTATGTCCATCTGCGCCTGTGCTGGCGGGAGGTCATCTACAAGGAGCCCTCGTGTACTGGGCATCGTGACAAGCAGGCCAGCAGTGACCTTGGAGCAGTTCCAGAGGAGAGCAGAGCAAGAGCCAGCCAGTGGGTTGAGGAGTGTGGGGAAGTGCAGACCATGAGGCAGCCCTTCCCCAGTTCTGGTTCAAAACGAAAATAAGGGGAATTGTTGGCAGAGCACAGACGCAGGATGACCAGCGGAGGGGAGAGTGAAAGACACACGAGAAAAGACACCAGATTGTGTGATGTGCCACAGCGCAGGCGCACCTGTCTGCACTTGGAGGAGGGGCTGCAGCTCCGATGAGACAGATGGAGGGGGAGCACTGAGACCACATGCTGGGCAGAGGAGGCAAGAAGTGATGGGCATCAGGGTCACCTCACTGGGTCTAACTCTGGACCTTCTGCTGCAGAAGGTGCTGCCCCTCCAGTGCCTTCCCCACCACACCTGCTCGTGCTACAGCCAGATGCTCCTGCACAGCAGTGGCCTGCCTCCCAGAAGTCCCCATTAACAGTGATCCTATAAGGCTGACAGCAAAGACAATGGGCTGTCTGTAAAACCAGACCTACAGGACATTCAGCAGGGAGAGGCAGCCCAGAGCCTGCAGTGCCGTGGGCTGTCACTGAAGGAGAGGCTTTGGGGCTCCACAGTGTGGCACTTTAGAACCCAGCAGTGACATAAGGTAGGCAAAGAAGCCATGATGGAATGGGGAAGGTAGGTGAAAGCCAAGTTCAACCGAGTGCTTCAATTAGCTCAAGACCGATCCTCATCATAATATGCTTATATCTGGAACAATGACTTCCCAGAAAAAGCATAACAAATAACTTTTTAAAAACCTGGCAAAAACAGGAAAAGACATATGCCTAGGCTGTTACTGCTGCACTATTTGTAACAGCAAAAAACTGGAAACCACCCAAATGTTCCTGAATAGGAGACAGCCACCCAACAGTGGCATTCTACAGAACATCTTCTATATGCTGCTGTGCATGGTACAGAACACTGGCATAATCTCCAGGATTTAGCTGTAAGTGAAAAAAGCAAAATGGAGAAAAAGGTGCCTAAATTCACACCATATTTCCTTTAGGGAAATAAAGGAAAGAGAATACTTACAATAAGAATACATAACATGTTAAACATTATGCAACGTACACATGTGTTGAAACATCACACGGTACCCCATAAATATGTACAATTTTTATGCTTTTATAGATCAAATAAGAAAAATTTTTAAAGTTTATGCAAAAATGAAACATTTTTAAAAATCAGAAAACAGGGTCTGGAGCAGTGGCTCAGTGGTTTCGGTGCTTGCCTAGCAAGCGCAGGGATGCTGGTTTGAACCCCAGGACCTCATACACAATGAAGTGTCTGAGCAACGAAAGCCACATGAAAAACTAAATAAAATTGCTTCTTTCTCTCCTTCTCACTGCCCCTCTATCTTTAAAAAAAAATCAGAAAACAATATGTCAAATGTTAAAAATAATTATATAGGGGCTGGAGTGCTGGCTCGGCAATTGCAGTGCTTGCCTGGCATGCGCAGGTCTTCGGGTTCAAACCCCAGCACCCACATACACAACTAAGTGTCGGAGCGACAAAGCTATGTGAAAAACTCAATAAAAACTGATTCTCTCTCTCTCTCTTTCTCTCACTGACCTTCTTTCTTTAAAAAAAAAAATTCTATATAGTGGGAGGAAAAATGCAGGAATGGGGTAAATAGAGGAAGAGACTTGACCCCTTTGCATATTCTCTGTGTTGTATGTTTGACTTTGGAACCATGCAAGTATTTTATATAATTACAAAACAAAGTTGAATGAAAAATCAAATTCCTAAAAAATAAAAAGAAAAATGAAATGAATCTAAATGTGTATCCATCTGTGACAAGATCTCAAAAGGAAAAACTATTCCAAAACATTCCAAAATGCAGTTGTTATGGTTTGAATATGAAATGTCCCCTGAAAAATCACATGTGTTAATACAGGAATGGTCAAAGGTGAGATGATTTATGGATTAATTTATGGATTTATGCATTAATCCATTTGTTGGACTGATCATTTGAATGGATTACTGGGTAACGACCTCAGGCAAGTGTGGTGTGGCTGGAGGAGATGGATCACCTGGGGACATGCTTCAGGGGATTAGATTTTGCCCCTGTCTCCTCGATCTCGCTCTCTCTCTCTCTCACTCTGCTTCTCAGCTGCCACACCTTTCCACCATGATGTTCTGCTCACCTCAGGCTCAAACAAAGGAACCGGTCAACCAAGAGCTGAACCTATGAAACCATTAGCTCAACATAAATGTTTCCTCCTCCAAGTTGTTCTTGCCAGGTATTTTGGTCACAGCAATGCAAGGCTGACTAACAGAGCAGTTATTTGAACATATATCCCTCCTGAGCCACACTCGGAAGACAAAAGGAAATGCAAACAAATCCTAAACTGAATCTATAGCCAAGTGTCCTTGGCAGTGTTGATATTGTTAGGCTGGGACTGTTGTATGATTAGCAAAATAAAACAAATGCATAATCATGATGCTGTCCTTGAGAATGGGAATTTGGAGAATAAGCAAAGGAATGTATAAATAAAAGAACCCTATAATCCTGACAAAGTATTAGTATGAATCGATGTATTTTATTTTTAAAAATATAGTATATTTTTATATATTTCATTTATTGTATAGCAAATTACCCCCAAATTCAGTGGCTTAAAACAGCTCATGCCTCGTCTCACAGTTTCTAAGGGTCAGGAATGTGGTTGTAGCTTAACTGGAGCCACAGGCTTGGTTCTTACAAGACTGCAATTAAGGTGGCCACACAGGCTGTAGCATCTTAGGGCTTGAACAGAGGAGGAACCAGTTCTAAGTTTACTCATGAGGCCGGAGACATCAGTCTTTGCCATGTAGGACTCTTCATAGTGCAATTTCCAACCACAACAGAGTAGCTGGATTTTCTTTGAGAGAAAGAACAAAAAAGAGAGAAAAAAGGGCAAGCAAGATGGAAGTTACCATCATTCTATAATCGAATTTTAGAAGCGATCTTCCATCACTTTTGCCATGTTCTATTCAATAGAAGGGAGTCGACATTTTTTTTAAAGAGAGAGGAAGAGAGTGAGAGAGAGAGAATCAATTTTATTTATTTTTTCATCTGGTTTTTGTTTCTCCAACACTTAGTTGCATATGTGGTGCTGGGGTTCAAACCTGGGTCCTCGTGCTTGTGAGGTAAGCATTCCAACTACTGAGCCACCACTCCAGCCCTGGGAGTCCACATTTGAAGGGAGGGAGTTACGTAAGGCTAATAAACACCAGGAGATGGGTATCATGGAGGAGTATTTTAGGTACTGCCTATGATGTATACATATTTCCTAACCTCAGAACAAATCTGTAGCAATAAGCATCCACAGTGCCCAAATTAGAGTCTCTACGCATTATTTCACAGGACTCCTTGAAGAAAGAACTAACTGGTTCTAGATCTGAAATATTTAAGATGATCCTAGAATATATAGTCAGATCAGAGAGTTTAAAAAAGCTATCAAAGGTTCCTGGACACAAGGACCATATCGACAGGGCTCAAGAACCATCCTAAACAGCCTCACATTGGCCAAGATAACCACAGCACACTAAAACACACCAACATGCTTCCAACCAAGAGGTCCTAGCGATAGCATAGAAAACCTCACCAGTAACCTTCAGCAACTCATTAATTTAAAAATTGTTACAGAGAAAGAATCAAGATTTAAACTGCTCTTCTTACATGAACTGTACTCAGAGGGATCAAATACTTGATGAGGGACAGTTTCTCTGCACTGAAGATGAAAATGATGGAATTAGGTAATCAATGAATGAGTCTAGACAATTACTGCTAATATCACCAAGAGACAACTAAATTATCACGTGCTCCCTGAAGGAAGAGCATAATAGTATCTATGAAGGGTTTTTCCCCCAAACAATAAAACTGAATATGATCAACTTCTATATCGAAAAATACACAAATAGAAAACCCACCATTCTACTGGGCACAGGAGATAGAGTAATATGCTAACTGACACCATTAGGATGCACTTAGCAAAACCCAGACCACATGAAATTCTGTAGAATAAATAATGCAGATTCTCCCACAAGAGCAGCAAAACAACTGTAAGAAAGACAAAAGAGAGATGGCTGGAGAACCTGTAAAATAAGAGACATACAATATACAGACCTTATTTGGATCTCCACTAAATCAAGGACACTAAATTGGGTCACAGAAATGCTAACTGGGTATTTAATGACACAAAGAAATAATTTTGTTTTAGTTATAAAATAGTAGTATTATTTTTTCAAATAGAGATCTTGTATTTTAGAGATAAATATTTGAAATATTTAAAGAGGAAATTAAATGAGGTCAGATTTACTTTAGAAAAATCTGGGGAAGGGCTGCAGAGGTGACTCAGTGGTAGAGCACTTGCCTGGCTTACACAAGGACCTGGGTTCAAACCCCAGAACCACATACACAACTAAGTGGAGGGGACAAAACAAGAGATAAAAGATAGAAATTAATTCTTTCTCTCTCTTTAAAAAAAAAAAAAAGAAAAATCTGGGAAAGTGTGGAGGTGTAGAAGAAAATAGCACTGTCCTCAGGTGGGTAAATACTGGTGAATTTGAAGCTGGTGACAGATGCATGGCAGAGATATTGCATTCTCATGACTTTTGTTTGTGTTTGAATTTTTATGATAAAATAATGAAAAGAATGGATCTTTCAAACCAAATGTTATTTTTTTTTAGCAGTGGGCAAATCTTACTCTTAAAGATCATTATTTCTCATGCTCTATGCAATTCAAAAAGACAACAGGAAGACATCACACAAAACAAGAAAGGAAGGAGCAAAAAAAAAAATCATTCTAATTTACAGATGGTAGGACTGTATGCCAGGAAAAAATAAGAATAAACTAAAAATCTATTTTGAAAAATAAGAGAATTTATTAAACCAAAGGTTTCAAATTTGCTACGTAAACTAATAAATAGCTTTCTTTGTACCTACAAATGCAACAAATTAGAAAAAATAACGAAAGATAACATTTATGAAAACATAAAAGGTGATAAAACACCAAGGAATTGATAGAAAAGATATGCTGGATTTTCATGAATAAACTTTAAGGATAAAGATAAATAATCTTGAAGAAATTGAAAAATAAATTCATTCTTGCTAGAAGGAAAAGCTAACACTTCCCTCTCGCTTATTAGATAAGTTTCATGTATGCCAAATAAAAATGCCAATAGGAATTTTTAGTGTGTAACTAGACAAGCCGATCTGAAAGTTTCTACGGAAAAACAGGCACGCGAGACTATCCAGACACCTGAAAGGCATGGTGGGGCAAGGTAAAAGAGTCCCACCAGGTGATAAAATGCACCCTAAGCCTCCAGCCAATAAAGCAGCGTGGGTCTGGAGCTGGAATGGACAGTCCCTTTAACCAATCCAGAAACAGATCCAGACAAACATGGAAAAGGCAGCCTTCCAAACTGTGAAGGAAAGATGCAACGAATACTTGGGGAACAGCTGGCTAGCTATTTTGAAAAAAAAAATGCTCAAAAAGTAACTTTCTCTGATCCACACACCAAAATAAATTTCAGACAAGTCAAATATTTAATCTAGAACAAAACTATAAAAGTTCTGGAAGAATTTTTTATTAAAAAATAATCTTAGTAGTGTGAAAGTCATGCTAACCTCAAAAATTCAGTAATGTCAAAGGAAAAAGACGGATACATTTGATTCCATGAAATGTTCAGCAAAGTAAAAAACATAATACACAACAAAACAATGACAATGGTAACCTGGGGAAAATGTGAGCAATATAAATCCAAGTGCTCCTTTTCTTTATATGTAAATAATAATACAAACCAATTAAAAAAAAGTACCAAAAATCCCAGTTGCTTGAGCTGGGGACAGGGGTGCAGGAAATAGCAGGGAAATACTGGTCCAACTGTTCACACATAGTTTTAAGACAAATAGGTTCTGGGTTCTGATGTACAGCACTCGACTGCTGTTCACTGCCCTCAGTATCCATGGGTTCCACATGTGGGAATCAAATAAGTTTGGATTGACATATTTTTCTAAATTGCATTTGTACTGAATATGCACAGACTTTTTCTTGCCTTTATTTCCTAAACAACATAGTATAACAACTACTTACATGGCACTCACATTGTGTTAAGCACTGTAAGTGATTTAGAGATGATTTACAGTATACCAGATGATGCACACAAATTCTACGAAAACACTGTGCCATTTTTTTATTAGGGACTTGAGCAACTAAAGATTTTGGTATTCAAGAGGGTTCTGGAACAATTACACTCAGGTATCAAGGGATGACTGTGTTATGGTTGTATATGAAATATCTCCCCCAAAAGCTCATATTAGGCAATGTGGCAATGTTCGGAGACGAAATGATCAGATTATGAGAAGTGTGATTGATTAATGGATTAATTAATGGACTGATAAATGGATTACTGATGGCAACTGGATAGATGGGGCATGGCTAGAGGAAGATCACTGGGGGCATGCTCCTGGGGATTAGATTTTCCCCCTCACTCCTCTTTCTCTGTCTCTGTCTCCTGGCTGCCTCGAACTGAGTGGCTTTGCTTGGCCATGCTCTTGCACCATGATGTTCTGCCTCATCTCAGGCCCAGACTAATGACGTCAGCCAACCACGGACTGAGACCTCTGAAACCACTTTTCTTCTTCTAAGTTGTTCTTATCAGATATTCTGTTCACAGCAACAAGAAGCTGACTAACGTAGACTATATATTAGAAATGTGCTGAGAGTAGATCTGAAGTGTTCTTACTACGCACATATAAAAGGTGATAGTTTGCAAATGTGTTAATCAGCTTGATTGTAACAGCTCATTTCACAATGTGTATGTGTATCAAAACTTTATATTGTACAACTTAAAATATATGACTATTTGTTAATTATACACCAATAAAGTCAGGGAGAAATTCAATAGAGGAATAGGCACAGGATAGTTTATGGTTTATATCTTAATGTCCCCCAAAGCCTCCAGTTTTAAGGAGTGGGGCCCCAGCTGATGGTGCTATTGGGAGGCAGTGGGACCTTTAGGAGGAGGGGGCCTAGCAGGAGGAAGTTAGATCACTGGGAGATTGTTAGTAGGACCCTGGACCTCTTCTTCCTCCCTCTTTGGATCCTGGTAGCTGTGAGGTGAGCAGCTCTCTTCTACCACATGTTCCTGCCTCATCACAGGTCCAAAGTGTTACAGCCAAGTGACTATGGATCGAAACCTCTGAACCCATGAGCCAAAGTAAATCTTTCCTCCGTATAACATGATCATCTCAGATGGTTTTTCACAGTAACAGAAAGCGAACATAGGATACCTTTAATCAAGCTCAAGAAAAAAAACACATACGACCTATAAACATATGAAATGGTGTTAGACTTCACTTATAATAAAGATACGCACATGAAATCAACAAGATATCTCTTCACACCCACTGACCTGGGACTGAGTCAGACAGCTGGATGGCACATAGTGTTTCTAACTGTGGGAACTAGCAATGCATTCACAACCAAGGGCACTGTCCATTGTTCCCTCCAGGGAAGGCATGCTGGCCATGTCTATCAAAATTGCTGTGCTCCTGCTATATAACCCTGCTTTATCCAGCAACCTCATTTGTGAAAGAATTTACCTCTGAACACAAAGATGCATCCATGAGATGGCCCACTGCTAGGCTGACCAGCAAGCAACAGAGAATTGGTGCATACCCCATCGCATGTCCATGGAATGGATCTTGGGCTTCAATAATTAGGTGGGCTTACTGCTGCCTCCAAAATTTACCAAAAAGCAAAGTGCAGACCCATGTGGCCAATGCAATGTTTATTTTAAGAAAAGGGTCTACAAGGCCGGAGCGGTGGCTCAGCGGTTACAGCACTTGCCTGGTATGCACCAGGACAGGAGTTCAAACCCCAGCACCACATACACAAAGAAGTCTTGGAGCAAGGAAAGCCACACGAAAAACTAAATAAAACTGATTCTCTCTTTCTTTCTCTCTCACTGTCCCTTTTTCTTAAAAGAAAGAAAGAAAGAAAAAGAAAAGGGTCTACACATAGGCTGGTATGTTTACACCCCCATCCCAGGAAGGATTCACAAGCACGTAGGCAGGAGAGGAGGACATTCCACGGGGATTTCCAGGGTGGAATTAATTTTTGCCTATGTGACTCTTGGCCTGATCCAAGCACTATTTTTAGAAATCTTTAAAAACCTCTACTAGTGAATAAAAGTTCCTATTTTAAAGTATGTCTAATCCCTCCTCAGCAGATGGCACAGAGTAGTAGAGAAAAATTACCTTATTTGTAAAACAGAAAAATCACTTTGCTTTTCATAACCCGTGTTTGGAACTTCCATGTCCTTCTGGTTCCTCAGATCACCTTAATCTTGACTTCCAGCCAACAGCACAGCAAAGCCACACAGCCCTCACGGAAGAGGAGAAGATATGAGGGGTCTCCAATCTGGGAGTTGTTTCTGAACAGGTCTGTTCCAGGTGCTCATTTTAAGAGAAAGCCAGCTCTCCACTCCTAAGCACCCACTGTATGAAACCAACAAGATGGATGGATTTTTCACAGTAAGACCGCAGAGAGAAGGATGGTGTGAGGGGCAACCTCAGCCTCAGGCTAGAAGTCCCAGTGATTGGGGTCCCCATTCTTCCAAGTGGCCAGGATACAGGTATGGGAAGCTGACAAGCTATAGAGAGGTCATTAAGGACCCCAGGGTTGCTTGAATCTCTGTAGCTTGTTGACAGGAGCCCAGAGCTTTGGGTGGGGTGTGGTTCAGGACATCTCATGTGAGCTTTGACTGTTCGACGGAGAGGAGCAATACGTGTAAGAAACAGAATATGACTTAATGGTCTTTGCTATTTTGTACTAAAGTTGCCACTATTAAGTTCCATTGCTTGGGACCAACACCAGCCTTTTGCTTTTAATAAGTACATGTCTAAATTTTATAAAAGTTAGACTTTTATATAGACTTGCTTAGAGGTTTTGACCCTCAGCGCCCCTTAGACTTATGCTGTTGCCAGCCACCATGTCTGGCAGCAGGGAACGATCTGAAAGCACCCACCCTCCCACTACACTTCAGGATTCCTGCCTATGGTGAAGCACTGGGTCCTGTGTACAATGCCAGTGTGAACCTTCCTGGTCTGAGAGGGTCGCCAGACCTCAAGTATTTCTCCATAGACAGAGATCACAGCAGCGGCAGGGGAATTCCTGGGAATGGCTGAGAGCTGTGCCTCTGGGCACGAGAGGGGCCAAGAGCTCTATCTGCACAGTTCTCCATTACTCCTAGGAATCTGAATGGTGTGTCTTCTCCAAGTTAAGGCTTTTCCTCAGCAGCTGCAGCTGAAGATTGCTTGCTTAGGCAGTATGAGCCTTGAGCGTGGGTCCCAATCCCCACTCTGCCACTCCCTACATGGCAACCCTGGGTCCACGGCTCACCCTTGCTGGCCTCTGTGTCCTCATCTGCACCACCACCTACGTCTTACTCTCATGCCAATGATCAATGGGTTGATATATTTAAAACCCTTAGATTGTGTCTGGCTCAAAGTAAACAGCTGTCAGGTTTTACTTATGCTCATTATTTTTAAAGTTTATTATTTTGGTGCTGAGGATCGAACCTAGGACCTCACCTAGCACACACCTGTCACTGAGCTACAGTGAAGAATTGCTGTCAAGTATCAGATGTGGGTCGAAGTCTAGGCCCTTCCCATCATCAGCCATAGGACATCAGATCAGTGGTTTCAACCACACTGAGCCACAGTTTTCTAACCTATAAAATGGGTGGAAAGGTTCTACTCCTCGTATGGTGGTTGACCAGGAGACAAGATACAGACTTGGGCACACAGCCCGGGGTCTGGAACACACTAAGCACTATAAATGTTAAGGTGAAAATGCTCTCACTTTAATTGTTGCTGTTGTTTTTTACAATCATAATCAGCTATCTAATCTGAAATAATGCACAGGTTGGGGTCAGAGGCTGTCCCTCATTAGTATGCCAGGAAAGCCTCCCTCCAGGACAACTTCTGAGACAAGGATGAGGTGGAAGGCCCACTTCTCTGCTGCAGTCACATGGGCTCTTCCCAGTTCTTCTGATGTTCTGAATGAGTCACAGGAGGTTGAAATACTCATTAATGGCATGGAGTGTTGTAGAAGACACTGAGGGCTTGTTCACTCAACACCCATTCCAGACACTATCCCCTCCTTCATGGAAAGCCAAATGCTTGATTCCAGCCAGCACCAAAATTCACAGGCTGTCTTGGGATACAGCTCTGGCTGATGAGATGTATGGAGAAGTATGCTGAAGAGATCTTCAAGGTCTTTCAATATTCAATTGAACATTCAGACTCATGAGGTCTCCTAAGATTCAACTAGACATGGGGCCACTTACTAAGAAGAAATAAGGCAGAATGCAGCTGGCTGGCCTCTTGTCTCTTCCATGGGAATCCACACAGAAACCCACGGAACATCCACGAGGCTAATCTCAGTGGGTCCCTGGATGGGTTAGCTATGAGTATACAGAAGTCCATCAAGAAGATGTGTGAAAATCATCCAGTTTAAGAGCCTCATATTCCCAGGAACCAATATAGTTTATAATCACTTTTTGGGTATAACTTCCATGGTCCCCTCAAAGGGACATGTCTGCCATTGTGGGAAGCCCAAATCTCTGACAACTCTCAAGTTTTATACTTCCCTGCTAAAGTATACTACCAATCGGAGTCATCTTTGTCATAAGTAGTGCTGGTGACATAGTTGACACTAGGATCTCTTCAGGTTTTCTAGGGAGCAGTCTAAGAAATTAGTAGACGGTCAAATCTCATACAAAGAACTCATTCACTATCTACAAAAAACCTTTACTTTCTTTTTTTATTTTAAAGAGAGAAGGACAGTGAGAGAGAGAGAATCAATTTTTGAGTTTTTATTCACATGGCTTTCGTTGCTCTGACACTTAGTAGTGTACATGGGTTGCTGGGGATTGAACCCGTGTACTTGCACATGCCAGGCAAGCGCCATAACCACCGAGCCACCACTGCAGCCCCCTTTACTTTCTTAATACAAAGGAGAAGGCAACACTGATGGTTTGGACCTTGGGCTTTCTCCCTTCTTCCTACCTTTAACAGGAAGTGATGGTTGTAGCTAGCCAGACATTGTGTGATAATGAGGTGACAAGCCTGAGGACAGACCAAGTGAAGCAAAACTGCTGATCCCGACATCATGAAACCACTGAACGAGCAGCCACAAACCTCTAGATTTCTTGTGCTAGACACACACTTCCCTCCTTACTTATACAAGCTATTGTTGCGTATTCTGATACTAGGCATCTAATACATTCTTCTTTTTCTTTTAAAGGGGAGAGAGGAGGGTGGGAATTAATTTATTTTCTCGTCTTGTTTTATTTTGTTTGTTTATTTTTCCTCCACTTAGTTGTGTATGTGGTGCTGGGACTGAAACCAGGTCCTTGTGCATGCCAGGCAAGCACTTGACTGCTGAGCCAAAATTCCAGTCCCCCAAATGCATTCTTAACTGATAAAGCTGCTTAACTTCAGGATGATCCTTTCACATTCATTACATTCTAGGATTTTACATCATCCTTATGAGGCCCTCTTCCTGTTGTAGAGTAGGATTTGGGGTCCAGGAAGGCATTGCTGAACATGGAGTCTTTAATATAAACGGATGTACTTTTGCTTAACATTGCTATAGAGCTTCTTTCCTACTGGAACAATTCTAAATTTAGATTGTTAACTTTGGTGTGAGTGGGTCACAATCAGTTTTATCCAGTCTGAATCAGTCAGAAGCATCCTGCCTTGTTTGGATTTAGTCTTAACAGCCTAAGATGGTCCAGAGAAATGAGTATTCCAGAATGTTAGAAGCTAGAGTGACAGACACCGCAGGTGTTGACACTGTTTCCAGATCTTTCTGTATTCCTTTCCCTTGCAGATATGATGGTTTATAAGCCAAGGAAGTTTTATGCACAAATCATCTCCCTGGACAGTGTGAAGGGGTTCTTTGTAATATTGTCAAGATTCATTGAGAAGCAAACTTTTTAGGTCCACAGACCTCATTTCACTACAGCAGTATTGCTGGGGCACATACACCCTGGCTCCTGGCCACCAAGGACAATGGGGTAGAGATGTATTGCTTGAGATGTTGCCTGCTATAAATCAGGAACCCAGCTGAACCCTGCTGTGGGGTGGCATGGGAATATGTGGTCTCTTCCTGCAAATAATTAGGTCCTAGAAAACTGCAAATAGCCAGTTGACCTGAAGCCCTCATAATCTGTTATGACTTGATGAAGACCAGTTTGAACCATTTTGGACCAGGAAAAATACACCTAAAACCATATGTAAATTGCTAAGCATTTGGGCCTATTTGCACTAATCAAAATGGAGTCAGGTCTATTTGGATTCTAAGTATTGATTATGACAGCTCAAAACTGATTTTCATCTAATTTGAGACACGTTGAGCCATTCATAATAGGGAAAATTGGTTTGAGTTGATTGATTCATTTTGAACTGGTTGGAACTGGTTGAGCCTGGTTCAAAGGGAAATTGGGGGAGGGGGTTCAGTTTCTCAAGCTTTAGTTCTTTAAGAAGAAGAAAAGCAAACTGGAAAGTTTTAAAGTCATTTATTTTGAAGACCGATTTACTTTGCTCCCATAAATATTCATATGAATTAATTACCAGCTTATGGAAAAAATTAATAAAATCACATTGTTTATTATAACAAATTAGCAGGGGCAGGAGACATCCTCCGGGTACAGAGAAAGATCCTATTAAGAGGTTCTTTGCTCTGATGTTGGACCACTAGAAGCATCCACAGGAGCTCCTAAAATGAGTCTGCAGTGACAACTGATGCACTGTAGACCATGGGAAGTCAGCTCCATCAATAGCCAAGAACATGTGCCCCCCACACCAAAAAGTGACACAGAACAGATCAGTTTTGTTCTTCACTGAATGTGGACATGCACAATTAGCCTCCTCCAAAAAACATGGATGAATAAAGGGAAATGAAGGGTCTAAAAAAAGAACAACAGCCTGAATTTGGAAGCCATTAAATCCACCCTGATCAAAAGCATTAGATCATAATTAGCTGCTTATACAGACGCATTTCAATCTATTAATTCAGCTACTGGTGTCATCTGTGATGCAATTAACAAGAGTGTAATTAAATGAATGGTCTATTGTTCCTTGTATCAAGACAGGCAAATGGGCTGGACCTCCCCTTCCCACTCAGTGGGCTTATGCTGCACTCAAAGAACCAAATGCTCAAGCACCTTGTAGGAAAATGCTTTCTAGACAAGCTCTGCAGGGGAAAACCAGAAACAAAAGCACCGATTGCTTTGATATAAAATGCAACTGCCCCCAGAGAGATAAAATTCAAAGTCACTTACCAGCCACAAAACTTGGAAATGATGCCACCTTCTTTGTCTGTTAGGAAAAAGGAGAAAATGAGACAAATGCTAGTGGCAAACAGGGGGCCTATAAGAACTAGGCTAAGATATGTACCGTCACGGGAAAAGCCTAACCCCTTAAGTGGCTGTGTTCCCACAAGTCAGCTCTGTACAGCAAGCTAGTCTCATTCAGGCAGCATGATGCTTGGGAGAGACACAAAAGCCCACCCTCTACAACTCAGGGACCCTCAGATTAGCACATAACAGCTGGAAAGGAGCCCAGAGACCACACAACTCAACAGCTTTCCAACTAGTGGGCATAAGAACTTCCTGAGAATGTCTTTAAAAGCAAGATAAAAGCCAGGCATGGTGGTGCACCCCTATACTCGCAGTGGCTTGGGAGGCTGAGGCAAGACTGCAAGTTCAAAGCCAGCTTCAGAAACTTAGTGAGACCCTGTCTCAAAATAAAATATAAAAATGGGCTGGGGTAGTGGCTCAGTGGTCAAGCACCCTGGGTGCAAAAAAAAAAGGCAAGATAAAATAGACTGGATGGGGCTGGAGCGGTGACTCAGCGGTTATGACGCTTGCCTGGCATGTGTGAGGACATGGGTTAAAACCCCAGCACCAAGTACACAACGAAGTGTTCGGCAATGAAAGCCACATGAAAAGCTAAATAAAACTGGTTGTCTCTTTCTCTCACTGTCCCTCTCTCTTGAAAAAAAAAAAAAAAGAGACAAGATGCCATTCCCTGGGGGACAGACATAGTTATTTCATCAAAGCTAGAACATCTCATTTAAACTATGATACACAGAGAAGAGACATAATTTGCTTAAGTGCTCATTTTAATAACCTCTATCATGGCAGTACTATTTTATATGGTTTTTTTTTAAGAGAGAAAGAGAGACAGAGAGAGAATCAATTTTTATTGAGTTTTTCACATGGCTTCGTTGCTCCAACACTTATTTGCGTACGTGAGTCCTGGGGTTCGAACCCTTGAACTCGTGCATGCTGGGCAAGCGGAGCAACGACCAAGCCACTGCTCCAGTCCCTATATGGGATATTTTTGACAAACCATGTTGTTGGATTAGAACAATGATTCTCAACCATGATGATTTTTGCCCACATGGGGACATTTGTCAGTGACTGGAGACATTTTTAGCTGTCATACATAACTGGGTTAGGGAGTAGGAGCTACTGGCATATAGGGGTAGAGGTCAGGGATGCTTATAAACATTCTACAGTGGCCCAAATAAGCACTAAAAGCCAGTACTACCAAAATTGCAAAAGCCAAAAGGTAGAATGAGTTTCTATCAAATCCAGGAGCACCAATGATTCCAAACACACTATCAGCAGCACATGAACACTCTGTGGTGTGATGCAAAGGTTCTCCCAGGCCAGGGCACCCTCACCTCCCACACAGTGACACCTAATTTCACTAGACCTGGAATTCCTCTCCCCAGGTACTTGGTGGGACAAAAAACTTATGAAGAGTGAGCTAACCATGATGGAGCAGACATCTCCATTGTGAGGACACAGACTCAGAATTCTCATCCTTATAAAAAATTACCTCTGGGATGTTGTTATTGTCAATGGGTCCATTGAGATCGGAGCGCTGCTGCTTCCTCGGCTGCTCTAAACCATTGCACACCTGGAAACCAGCAAGTTAAAGATTGTAAAGTTAAAGACTTATCTGTTAGAGAAATGAACCAGGTACAAAAACTGGATATTCAATGGGATTTAATGTTACAAGATGTATGTGTATGCAAACATCTGGGTGTATATGTGTATCTATGCGCATGTGCTTACATATGTATTTAATCAAACTGTAATGCAGTTGACATATATTTTTCTACTTCTAAAAAGTTTTAAAAATTGTTTTTATATTTTATTGTTTATTGTTATTTTAATTGCAATAAAATGCACATAAGTCTCCACCCGAATCATTTTTAAGTGTACAATCGAAGGGTGTTGAGTATACTCATGTTGTGCAACCATTGCCATCATACTGTTCCAGGACTCCTTTTGCCTTTCAAAACTAAAACTCTGTACCCGTTAAACAACAGTTCCCCGTATCTCATTCCCCTTATCCCTGGCAACCACCATTCTACTTTTTCTATGAATTGGACTACTCTAAATGCCTCAGAAAAGTAGAATCTGTATGTGTTTAACGTTTTTGTGATTGGCCTATTTGACCCAGCATGTTGTCCTCAAAATTCATTCATATTATACCATGTGCTATGATTTCCTCCCTTTTAAACACTGAGTAATATTCCATGATGTGCAAGTGCAAGACTTGGTGCATCCATTCATCCATCAAAGGACACTTGAGTTGTTCCCACTCCTTGGCTACTGTGAATAATGCTGCTGTGAACCTAGGCATGCAAATGTCATTGGGATCTTGCTTTCAATTCTTTTGGACATATAACTACAAGTGTAATCACTGGATCAAATTGCAAGTCTATTCTTAATTTTTTGAGGAATCTCCATACTATTTCTCACAGAATCTGTACCATCACATATTCACATCAACAGTGTCCAAGGGTTGAAATCATATTTTTAAATAACCTAAATTCTTGGATGAGAATGCAAAGTAGTCAATCTACTACTACCAAAACCAAAATGCATTAAAAAAAAGCTCTAAGCAACATGTCATAAGTCTTTTCTTAAATCAAATCTTACTTTCTTTTACTTCAATTAATAAAATTTAAGCTTAGGCTATCTTTTCTATATTTAGTCCTTTATACCATCCAGGAGATAGAAGCAAGATCCACAGCTCTGCAGTACTGCCCAGACCTTGATGGGTTCTGGTAAGCCAGCATGTTAAGTCAAGTTCCAGGACTTTCTGGAAATAAATCATCAAGCTATAACAATACAATAATGATGATGACGTTGATGACAAGCAGGTTACATGTACGCAGTGCTTCAGGTTTTACATAGCCTTATGTCTATGAGGTGGGTATCTTCACCCTTGCTGTAGAGGTGAGAAAATTGTGGTCCCAAGTGTGGGAAGTAACTGCCAGGTTCTTGCAGTGTCAGGAGTGTTAGGGGACACAACAAGGTAGAGCTGCCCATCCTTGTCCTAGACTGTCACTGTTATGTTCCTTGATGGAACTTCATCCCTCTTGAGGGTTTATAGAAAAATTAAAGGACAGACCCAACCTCCTGGCTTTGAAGGAAGAGACAGGTAGTGCCAGAATGACTCCCAGCTGAGGGTCCTCTCTGTGGCCACAGACACCACTGGATTTCAGAGGTGGTGGGGGTTGAAGGAGGTTGAAGGAGATGACTGGCCTCTAAGGACAATTAGAAGAAGGGAGCAGTGTCCCTGTCACATCCAGAGAAGACTGCGTGGTGCTGGCCTTCCTAAAGTGGGGTGGAGTGCAGGGGCATAGCTAGGGCCCAGTCAGGTCAGATGCCTGGTTGATCCCTGCCTCCCCAGTCCCTCCACTGAAACCTGTATTAGTCTGTTTTCTGTTGCTGATAACACAATACCACAGGCTGGGTACGTTTTAAAGAAGAGGTTATTCTGGATCACAGGTCTGGAGGTCCAAAAGCGTGAATCTGATGATGTCTCGCTGGCAGAGTCCTGAGTCTCCTGCCACAGGAGACAGAGAGCCTGTGTGTTGCTTCTGGTTTCTCTCTCTCCTCTTACAAAACACCAGTACTCAGTCATAGGGTCTCTGCCCTGATGAACTTATCTAGTACTAATCAACTCTGAATGTCCCACCTTTAAACACCACATTTAATGTTTCACAGTGGGGATTTAAAGTCAGTACGCAAACCCTTGGGGACACACTCAAACTATATCCAAACCATGGTAAAGCCCAAAGGTCTGTCCTTACCCCTGACTGACCCCCATCCCCTCACCATCTCTCAAGCCTGGCCAGATTATACAGGTAGACCCTGTCTCAGCACATCCCAAGGCCAGGCTCCCACTTATCTGGGGCTGCTGGCATATTCCTCCACCCTTTAAAGCCGTCTACTTCAGGAACAGAACCTATCCGTCCCCCTCAAAATGGGCCGTGATCCACCCAGAACTCCACTACAACGAACACCATGCCTCCAAGTTAGATGGACAGTGCCCCTTTTTATAGGGCTGCGACTGGGCTGGGGACCACTCTTTCCAAGGATCTGAATGAAACTAAATTTCTCCCCTCCCAGCTCTGCATGCAGTCTCTGCTACGGCCAAGGTCTACCAGGCAAAGCTGCCACAGAATGCCACCGGGCACTCTCACCTCCAACATGACCTGTTCATGTTACCTTAGGTAAAAGTCCAACTGGGGAAATGCCCCCAGACAACTCTGTTGAGTACTCTCTGTTGTTTGTAGTGCACCTAGAGCATGTCAGGATGTTGCCTTCTTCTGTGGAAGTCCCCCAGAGTAGTGACCCCCCCTACAGGGACTTTAGTTCCTGAAGACTTACCCTACCTTACTGGGCTGAGGGGCACAGCTCATCTCCAAGAACACTCCCCAAGAAACCAACCTACCAATTAGCAAATGAAGCTGGATTAACTTTACCCCTTTCACAAATGCAAAAGCTGGGGGTGGGATCAAATTTTTCAGGCAAAGGAAGGACCAGACATAGTGAGGAAGCAACTTGAGGCTGTGCCCCACCCCAAGATTAGGAACAGACCACCCACTGTGCCTTTGTGCAACTTCAGGCCCGGGATCAAGGTGTGGCCAGGGGAGGTAGGGTAGGTTGGATGTCAGCACCCCAACACTTTGCCATAGGACTCTCTGGAGTGTCCTTGTTCACACAAGTTCCCCCAGGCACGACCTTCTCCTTCCTGACAGCAGTTCCTCTGACTCCCTCCCAAGTGAGCGCTGCTTATTACCATGACAACCACATCTCACTATAAACAGCGCGTTGATTTTTGAAAGAGGCAGGGGCGTGGGCTGGTGATGTTTCTCCTTGGGAAAGCCCATCTGGCGCTCTGATTTTCATATCAGAGGGTGAGTAGGGAGGGCTGGCAGCACAGGATGCAGCTTCTGAGACCCACATGGTTCAAGGCCCAAATGTGGATTTGGGACTCCCAGTTTCTTAGGTGAAAATGCTATTTAAATCCTTTTCTGCCTTTCCCCGGGTACAGCAGCCAGTCCACCTCAAACAAAATACAGCCAGGATTCCCTTAACCCTCCACAGCCAACAGGGGCAAGAAGGTCCCATCCCTTACTAGGCAACTACCATGGGTCACTCTCAGTGCCAGTAACTGGAACCTGCATCAGCCATTCACCTAGCGAACCCAGTGGGTAAAGTAAATGAAGTGAAATATGCTCTTGGGATGGGAGGGCCCCTGCTGTGGAGCTCAGAGGACAGAAAATCAATATGCAGAATGGCACAGACTGGTCATAATATGCTGGAACCCAGGGACAGCTGTTCAGGGTAGAGATAAATGTCCTTAATAAAAAATATACTAATGTGAATAAACCATTCTAATAAATATCTTGGCTGTAGTTGGTGAAAAATAAAGCTTGGGTTTTTTTTAAAGTACCAATTTTGATTTGTCTGCTTGATTAAACTGAAAACACAACAATATAACCCGTATTGCTTTGGATGAACTAACAGCAAACTAGTGCACGCCCACTCAACTCGCGCCATCTGTAATCAAAGTAGAATGTTTCCAAGCTTTCTCCTAAATTACGAACGAGCATGTCTGAAGCTCAAGCTAGGGGTGAAGAACATCAGCTCAAAGTTTCTCCACCGGACTGTCACACTGACCCCTCAAAGACGACCCTGTGACAGGGAAACCCCAGGGCTGATGAATGGCTCAGTTAGGTGACAGCCTTCTCTGGGAATGAGTTCAAACACTGTTTTCAAAGGAGACAGTCATCCCTACTCATCAATGATCCGACAAAGACATCTTCTTCCATCCAGCCTGGCTGCACAATGAGAGATCAGAGTGGAGATGGGCTGAACGCATAACCCGGGGTCAGCATGAAGGCCGAGCTCAGGAACACAGACATCTTCTTTAAAAAGTACTTGAATCCACTTCCTGTCACATATGCAGCTCAGAAAAAAAAAAAGTATGACACTGTTCTTTTTCTTCTGTTCCTCTTACAATTCAGGTCACTGCTGTGATATTTATCTTGAGGAGAAAGGGAGCTTGGGTAAAGTATTTACTCTTTTAATAGTTACTCCCATGAGGGTGATCATTTTCTCAAAGCAGAGTCATGGCTTGAAAGTATCATGACAAAATACATTAGGGACACCAGCTGGTCAGTCAGTCTGTCCTTTAAAATCTCTAAGCAGGCCTATGAACGAGAGAGAGGGAAGAAGGCGAGGGAAGGAGACACCCTTCCGGCAGGCCCCTCCAGACATTTTATGGAATACATTTATATTAAAAATTATTCGTCATCTATCTGAAATACAACTGTTATCCATTTTTTATCATGGGAAAACACACATAGCATAAATTTTACCCTCTTCTTCTTTATTTTCTTGCAATGCAGGGGATGGAACTCAGGGTCTCAAACATGCTAAGCAAGCTCTGTACACCGAGTTACACTCCCCCCTCCACCACAGGCCCCTCCTAACTACTTTTTAAAAATTTTTTATGGAGGAGATGTGTTGTTGTACAATCACAAATGCATATGTAGTTACAATATGATATTTCCCTGATCCTAATCCAGAATCAGCCCCACATCACCCACACCCCAATCTCTCGACTCTAGAGTATCAATTTTTTTCATCTGGTTTTTGTTCTTCCTTTTTTATTTGTGTACATGGTACTGGGGATCGTACCCAGGACCTCACGCATGCCAGGAAAGCATCTATCACTGAGCCACCTCTCCAGCCCCTCCTCTTAACTACTTTTAAGCGTACAAACACATAATGTTGGACAACTATCACCACCATTCATCTCTCTAACTTTTTGTCTTACAAAACTAAACCTCTAACCTCTATACCTATCTGAAATTCTGATTTATCTGGGCACCCTGCATTGTTATTTGCTAAACCTGGCAGCCCTTTGGGGGACTGACAGGCCGGTTCCTCCGCTCAGTCCGGCTTTGTTCTCTGTGCCTGGTCTGCTGAAATATCTCCTTCACCACAGACCATTCGGAATACCTGGGCATACCATCTACTTTATGGGTCACTGTCTTTTCACCACGGAGCCCTGAAAAGGTCAGGCAGTGGATGGTTGGGCCCAGCCCAGCATTTTGGAGCAGAAGCCTACTTTTTCAAATTCCACTCTGCATTTCAACCCCGCATCAAGCACCCTCCGAAGACAGCCAGTCCCAGCAAGTACTTGTTTAGCAGCCTGCGCTGTGCAGAGCACCTCTCACTGAGGGCAGGAAGAGGCGTACAATAAAGACCCTGACCAGGCACAGTTTTCAGGCCAAAATGAAGACAGAACTCATGCTCCTGCCAGCTGTAAACCCACCATGGGATAAGCCAAGGTACAAACAAACACACATGCGAAAAAAAGAGATCGGGCCTGAGGAGATGAAGAGCCCAGAGACTCACCCAAACAAGAGGTCAGGGCTGTTATTTAATTATTTATTTACTTATTTTCATTTTGGAGTAACCAGAACCTTCACACATTGCTGGTGGGAGTGGAAAATGTTCTGGCCATTGTAGAAAGCATTTGTAATTCCTAAAAGAAGTAAATGTTAAATGACCATCTAACCCAGCAATTGCCCTCCTAGCTTATACCCCCTGAAGCTGAAAAAAAAAATGTCTACACACACACAAAGAAAAAAAAAAACTTGTACACACATGTTCACAGCAGCACTAGTTAACTAGTTACATTAGCCAAAAATAGAAACAACTCAAAGGTCCAGCAGCAGATGAGTGGATGAGCACAATGTGGTCTACCCAGTCTACAGAACACCATTCAGTCCCTAATGGAACCAAGCACTGGCACCCACTACAACATGGACAAACCTAGAAAATCTTCTAAGTGAACGAAGCCAAACACAAAAGGCTGCACATCATATGATGGAATGTATGTGTCACAACCCAATTAGGAAAATCCATAGACGGAAAACAGATTTGTTATTGCCAGAGGCTGGGGCGGCGAACACAGGAGTGGATGCTTAATGGGGAATGAAAATAAATAAATAAGTAAATAACAGCCCTGACCCCTTGATCGAGTGAGTCTCTGGGCTCTTCACCTCCTTTTGGAGTGATGAAAACGTATTAGATGAAGGTGAATGGATGGCTATGGGAGAAATCATGCTGGGTGAAATCAGCATAACCCAGAGAACCAAGGGTCGAATGACTTCACTCATCTGTGGAGGCTGGAGCTTGACCTTGGCCATTGAGAAAGGAGGTCTATTATCATGTTTTAAATCCAGATAAAATGTAATGTCATATAACCTAAGGCATTTGTAGAGATGTATTGGGAAGGGGGGAGATAGGGGTGGGTAGGGGGGGCTCTTGGGGGTAAGTCTAATTTTCAGAGTTTATATATATACTACATTATTTCATTAGAAGCTTGTTTGATTGTTCAACAAATAAACTTCTGAATAAAAAATTTTTTAAATTAAAAAAAAGTACTGGAACTAGATGGTGGTGGTGTTTGCACAATATTGTAATAAAGGCCACTGAATTATTCACCTTAAATTGTTATAACAACTAATTTTATGTTATGTATGTATTACTACAATTTAAAAAATATTGGAGCTTGGGGCTATAGCTCAGGGATAGAGCACATGCCTAGGATGTACAAGGTTCAACCCCCAAGTTTCAAAAAGTAAAAATAATAATGATAAGAAAAGTAAAAAATCTCCACAACCCTCTGCCACTGGATCTACCAGTTGGCTGCAAATACCTGCAATTTTTCCATCCGACTAATCTAAAGGCAAGAAATCCTGTGCAGATGGGTTTAAATGACAACAACCCACCAGAGCTAAAAAGCAATCACTTGGCTTTATTGGCAGTTCAAGCAGGCAGTTGTCTCAAGGGCCTGACCTGGGACATCTCCAGAATTCCCCCAGCTGGCCCTCACTTAGCTTTGAGCCCTGTACACACATTCTGAGAAAACTAGCTCGACATCTGATAAAGGAATGAAACAAAGGTGCCCAAGTCAAAAGGAAAGTAAATGTCCAATACTAAGTCAATATTGGACTGCAATTTCCAGGGGGCATTTTCTGTATTTAAATTTTACAAGTCTGTGCAGGCTGCGATGCCCATGGAATGGCTATTACAAGATCTCTGTTCTCCTAACAGGAAAAGAAGTACTTAGTTTCAGTCAATAAAATTAATTCTAAATCCTAAATAATAAACAAGTTTAGGCTGCAGACACTAAAACAAAGAACTATAATTCAGAATTGGAAAAACAAGTTTCACTAGATAACATATAAAGAAGACTCCAATGTTCCACTTAGTTTCTTCTAAATCTCCCTGTTCAACTGTTATGAATATCCACAGTGGCATATTTGCTTTTCTCAAACTGGTAGGAGAGAGAGAATAACAGAATTAGTTACTATTTTCATGGTAGATTTAATAATGGTAGATTTGAATTAGCTGTTACCGTAATGGTAGATGTCATACTAGATTATCCTTGATTTACGATGTTTAGACTTTTAATTTTTTGACTTTATGTGTGTGAAAGCAATACGCAATACTAGTTAGTAGAAACTCCCTTTAATTTTTGATTTGGATATTTTCCTGGGCTGTAGGCTATGCAGTCCAATCTGCTCTCTTGATGCCAGGCAGTGGCAGCCAGCCACAACTCCCATCAGCCATGCAATCCAGAGGGGAAACAATACTCTCTGGTGTACTGTGTTGCTAAGCTATGGTGTTCAGGAGTTTAGGAGTATGAAATGCCATTTTGATTTAGTGATATTTTCAATATATGATTTACGGGCTTATTGAAATATGACCCCATCATAAGTCAAGCATCATCTGTATATTTTTATTTTAATGATACTAAAAGGTATGACCTCAACCACTTTAAGGAGGTAGCCTATATGATTTATGTAACTAGCCCCAAGAGTTTTAATATTCTTTTGTTCTTGATATTCGTGCCAGGATGGGATCATGTCTAGTACTGAGAAAGACTCCCCTTCTTACTCAGGATGTGGTATGCTACTCTTAGTTCATTTTAGCCTTAATGTTCTCCTGAAACTTCCCAGAGACATGTGCATCCATGCCTCGTGACCACACACACCAGGGTCCACAGCCCAAATGGGTGTGGTTAATCTCCTCCCTGCTGTGGCTGCACCCAACTCATTTTGATTGGCCCAAACAGTTTATTTGTTTGTATGATACTGTTTACACATGTCATACTGGCTTAACTTGGTTTTAGATGATCCACATTGGCTCAACTAAGTCAAAGGACCAAAAGCTTTTTCATTATTTCTTTTATTGAGGTAAATAAGCATAACAAAATTAACCATCTTAATCATTTTAGGTGTACAATTAAGCAGTATTAGGTAAATTCAAGCTATTGTGTAACCAGCACCAACCGCCCAACCCCAGAACTCTTTCATATTGCAAACTGGAAACTTCACCACCATTCAATACTAAAGCCCCACTCCCCCTTTCCCCAGCCCCTGGAACCACCATTCTACTTTCTCTATGAATTTGACTACTCTGGGCTGCTCCTAAGTGGATTCACACTTATTTATCCTTTTGTAACTGGTGTATTTCACTCAAGAATAATTTCTTCAAGTTTCATCCACGTAATAGCAAGTGTCAGAATTTCCTCCCTTTTTAAGACTGAATGATATCTATTGTATGTAAAAACTTTTTCTTTTGTACTTCATCACTAAGGCTGTGGCACAGAGAAGCAAACAACACTTCAATAAATGCCCGAAAATATTACCAGTTCATGATTTTTGCATACAGGCCAAATTGCTTGTATTTCAGGTGAAGAAATCCCCTGAGTTCATTCATTCTGTTGCATTCTTCTTGGAGTTCGAAAGGGTGGATTGAGATTAAATATTTATGAGACATTAAATAAGAAGGAGCTTCTACTTTCAGTGTCTAAAAAGCAAGAAGGGGTGACCAAAGGAACCCAGAGGCATTTGAGATACCTGGCCTGGGTGTGGGGTGGTTTCAATCTGACCCCTTGCAAAGAAGATGCAGAGTGGGTGAGTCTGCAAGGCAATGGTCAAAAGTACATAATCCCAGAGCCCTCAAGGTGAAGATCAGGAACTGACACTTCTCAGATGTACCAAGGGCTGCCTTAAGGAGAAACAGGACACCCAAAGGCTGGGTGTGAAGCATGGAGGGGAAGCAGTGCTATGACATAAATTAGCATGGGCAGAAAATCTTAGGGGCAGAATCAGAAGGCATTTGCGAGTGTATGGGCCAAAGGAGAGGAGGGTGAATGGGTAGCTCCTTCCCAAACAGCAACATCTGTAGAATTAGCTCTCATCCCGAGCTGCTCTCATGGAGAAGCATTCTCCCTTCTAATGTCTCTTAAATGGACCAGCACCAATGTGGACCTGGACCACATGCCAGCTGTTGAAACAAGAGGACCTGAACAATGGATTCTGTTTGGGCCTTGGCTGGTCTCAGGTGAGGAAAGACAAGCTTCTCTTCTGTGAATGTAGATGGTGGGATCCACTGACAAACCTGGCTTGATAGCTTCTGGAAGTTACCATTCGCTCCGGAGTGCACCATTTCATCCCATGCAGCATCCTTTCTCAAGGTGTCTGAGTTGTGCTCAGCTTTCCTGCACCCTCCATGATGTCATCCGACATGGGGCTGGGAGTTATTCTTGGTGAGTCTCCTATTACCATAGGCCCATGCCTTTTTTTAGTAATCAATTAGCATTGGCTTCAAGCTGAATGCTGAGGGGTGATAACCCTATGACTGCCATGACACTGTCACATCTCAGTGAGTGTACCACGTGTGACAGTACACATTTCTGATTCTCATGTTCAGCCATGTGAGCTTCTTCCCGAACAGATGATGTTTCTAAAAATTCTTCCAAAGAACCCTATACTTCCTAGGGAATGTCACATGATTAGCCAACTTTATCAGATGGACGTCTGTCTCTCTAGACTCTGGTACATGTGAAATATGTGTGAGGCGCTGCAGGGGGCCAAGAATGGGAAGCCTGGGGCCCCAAGGAACAGAGAGAGAGGGAATTTCACACAGGTCTGCTCCTTGTCTTGGAACCTGTATCTACCTCTCTCATTCTCAATAATCTGCCCTAGACACACGCCACTGGAAAATGAGTACAGTTGGAGTCACATTCAGTGACTGTCCTTTGCTTGCTGGCACTACCTTAGGTCCTTCTCTGTGTGTTCTTACAGATACCACCCATCTCCCCCTTCCATTCCCAGGGGCAACTCTCTGCCCTCCCAATCCAGACCTGCTGGAGCTACCCCAGAGCCCAGTGGCTACAGTCATAAAGCGTTTTTTTCCCAGCAAGCCCTGCTGCGCTGGCCTTCCAGATGTCCCTGCTCCCAGCTCCTATGCACCAATTCTCTCCTGGCTCCCTTCCTCATCTCTGATGACCTTTCTTTTAAAAAATTTTTTGTTTTGAGCATGCCATTTTTTTTTTTCTTTTTTAAAGAGAGAGGAAGAGTGAGAGAGAGAGAACCAATTTTTTATTTAGTTCCTCATCTGGCCTTCATCGGTCAGATGCCTCACTGTGTACTTGGGGCTAGGGTATGAAACAGTGTCCCTGCACATGTGAGGCAAGCAAAAAATGGCCAAGCCACTGCTCCAACCCCCACTGGCCCTTCTTTGTCCTCCCTTGCATCCATCCTCCTCAACCCAGATCCTCTACCTTCCCCTTGTCCTCTTTTGGGACTCACAGATCTAGTCTTACTCCATGCTGAGAACTTCCATGGTCATCCTCACTTTATAGGCCAACTTCCCAAAGGCCCCTCATGGTGCCAGAGCCTCTCTGCTCCCCACCCACTGTGGAGATTATCCCCAAAGTCTGCCTGGAACTCACAAGCCAGGTGGAATCTCTCCAGAGTTCGCAGTCCCACCAGGACAGGGGAGCGGGGGAAGTGGTCTCTTCATGTCTGTCTCCCTCCAGAAAGAGCCTGGAAATGCACGACTATGCCACTTTCATCTTTGCATCCCCAGTGCCTGGCACATTGGAGGTGTCGATCTGCATGGGCATGAGGGGATGCAGAGTGAGCCGGCCCAGGACATCAGGAGTGAACTGGTGGGGAAGAGTTGGCTTTGAAAGAGAGTGGGCTTTATGAGAGTAAACTGGGGTGAGGTCAGTCAGCATGTGGAATTCATGATGGACCATTGGTCCTGAACCCAGGATGCCTGCCAGGAAACCAAGTGTAGAGTTCTCAGTTAATTTCCTATTAAAAACTGGATGTGAGAAAATCAGAGCAGCCATGGAGCTGGGTGGGTGTCTCTTATCCCCCAAATTAGCCACTCCAGAGTAGAAAAAGGCTGAGGACACCCCTAAGATGGTGTGTGAGAACCTATGCACACTCACAGAGAGAGAGAGAGAGAAGAAGCCACACTCTCAAGAAGCCTGCAGAGAGGAAAGAGCATAAGGACAATGGTGGCAGCTCCCCCTTCCCATCAGCTCCTCAGTGGCCTTGGCCAGTCCTGGGCCTCCTCCTAAGTTGTCTCACCAGCTGGGGTTAGCCCTCCTATACACTTCTGAGGACAGGGCCACCATCTCGTGTCCCCAATCCTGACTAGCATAGCCTGTACCCAAACTGCCTCCCCCAAACCCTAAAGAAATTCCCATAAACTTACAGCTCATAGTCATCAGGGGAAGCACTGCATATCCCTTACCATCCATCCAGACCTTGATCCAGATGAGCTTTCCTCCCCACCACCCAGGAGATGGGTAGCAGTTGGTGCAGGTAATGCAACTGGAATGGTCTGGAGTCTGGAGCTCCTGCAACAGGCTGGAGTCCCAAATTCCTAGCTGCAGCACCTACATTCCCAACCAACAGACTCTGCACGCTCTCCAAGGACCAAGAGGGTACTTTCTAGACTACTATTAGTGAAAGAGCTTTACATGATCTGGCCTATTAGTACATATTAATCTGAATGTTTTAAAAATGTTATCTGAGGAGTCGGTAATGCAAACCACCCTGATTTAATCATCATACTTTGTAAGCCTGATTGGATTATCGCATGGTAGCCCACAGATGTGTAAAATTGAAATTATAAATATAAAGTAGTTAATTAAGTTTTTTAAAAAATGAAACACTGTTTTAGAAAGCCTGGCTTTCATTAGATTTTAAAAGCACTGTAAGCAATCTGCTAAATAAACTGTTCCCTGATAACAGCAAGCACCTCTGGCCGTACATTTTCAAAAGGTTTCTCAAACATCAAGTGAGGCAGCTTTGCTGACTCAGCAGATAAGCCCAGAAAATCAAGTTGAAATCTCAGAGCAAGCGAGGGGCTAACAGCATCGTTAGCACTGTTGACTACAAGATTTCATTTTGCAAAGCAGTCCTGGGAATTAGTAAAGGTAGGTGCAGAGGTCACCTTTTGCATTGCTGGGAGAGGAGGGTTCTAGAAATGGCTCAGTGCAGGCAGTATGGTGCAGAAAATGCCCCTCCCACATGCAGATTCAGAGACAGTTGGTCCGATGCCATAGGTGGGCAAAGGAGGGAGCTGACAAGAGAATCTGGAGGTGGGGGGAAGGGCAGAAGCAAGCTGCACTCCACCAAGTTGCAGGGAGCTGGGGAGGAAATTCTCCTGACCAGCCGGTACCCCTAAAGCCCCCGAAAACCACTATGCTCAGCACCATCTGCAAATTTTCTCCGGCTCCATCTTATCTGTGCAATAGGCGTGGACACATGACTCCCTCCTGGACAAGCCTTAAAACTCTTATCTGCGTGGCCCCCTCACTGCACACCTGGGCACCAATAACCCCATAACCCTCCTCTCCCCATCCTCTTTCGTAAAGTGGGAGCTAATGTTTGCTTCACTGAATGGGGCACAACATGAGGAACCTGCCCAGAACATACAAGATGTCACTACCTCCCAACTAGAGGACAGGTCAAGGGTTATCTGTTCATTTAGCACCTTCTCTGTCCACTTAATACCTGCATTTCTATCACAATCTTAAAAAGTCCTTTGCAAAAGAATTCACAATCGAATAACAAATCACAGTCAAAGCATCTCTACAATGAGTGGTAATAGACAACTATGTATTCAATGTGGCCTCAGAGCCCTGTGTCACACCTCACTCTAACTATGGTATTAAGTTGAACATGATGTATTGACTTTCTTTTCTCTTTTGCTTTAGATTTTAACTTTTTTTTTTTCTGCTATCATAGGGTTCGTTTTAGAAAGTGCAAGCTGGACTGGTGATAAACAAGGCATGAAAACTCCAAATAATCAAAATGTGTATTTGGTTTGCAGGCGCTAAGTGGGGAGCTGCTATACACGTCTTGTGCAAATCAAATGCTTTCAACTGAATGATCATTGAGGTCCTGGACTGGGAACTCCTGCAGCCCTAGGAATCACCAAGGTCCAAAAGAATACGTCTCTAAAGGCAGAATTTCTAGTGCACAGCAGACTTTTTCTTTTCTTTCTTTCTTTCCTCTTTTAAGAGAGATAACCTATTTTATTTATATTTGCATCTGATTTTTATTTTTCAACACTTAGTTGTGAATGGGGTGCTGGGGTTCAAACCTAGGTCCTCCCACGTGCCAGGCAAACACTCTACCACTGAGCCACTGCTCCATCCCCACAGCAGACTTTTTCATGATAGCCCATGATAAACCTCACGGAGTAACAAATGAAGGAGGGAGGAGGGACAGGGACTTCATAGCAACCAGTCCAGCCTTGCCAAACCCAGAGGCACTGTTACAGTTTGAATGTGAGATGTCCCCCAAAAGCTCAAATGTGACCATTTAGGAAGTCTGAGGATTAACTGGCAACTGTAGCAGGTAGGGTGTGGCTGCAGGAGTGGGTCATTGGGGGAGTGACTTTGGCTTCTATATTCTGTATCTGGTATGCAGCTTCTTTGCTCTGCTCTGCTCTGCTTCCTGATGTGATGTCTTGAGCTCCTTGCTACCTAGAGTCCTGCCTCCCCTCCAGCCCCAAGGAATGGAGCTGACTTCCTATGGACTAAGACCTCCAGATCCATGAGCCCTAAAATAAACTTTTACTCCTAAAATTGTTCCTGTCAGGGCTTTGGGTCACAGTGACGAAAAGCTGACTAAAACAGGTACCCAAAGAATCTGCCATCCTAGGTTACCCCAAAGACCCACAGAAACAGGATTTCTGGTGCCCTTGCCGTGGCCCCCAGGAGCACAGGTGGGCAGCCCCAGGTGAAGCATGAATCAGCAAACTTTCTCTTCCAGGGAGGTACCCCAGTGACTTGCCGGTCTACAAAGCTCACCTCTGCAGCAGTGAGAGCAGAGCCAGCTACAGGTGCCTGGCCGAGGCCCTCCCTCCACTTTCACACCTCATTGCCAGACAGTGGAGAACCACAGCAGCAGGCATGGAAATGCCAGTTTCATCAAGACACTCGGTGCAAGCCTGGCTGGACTTAACTCGTGCATTCTTTAATCACTGTGTGTACAAAAATCAATAGTTCACATCAATCCAGCTCAATAAGATAAAATAAAATAAAATAATGCCACATGGATCATTTCTACTTGACTTGTTTGGCTTGTGGCTTGAGCCCTTATGAAATCAGGAAATGTCAGAACCTGAGATTGGCTCATTTTTACAGACCAGAGCCTCTGGGTCTACTAGTTACCTCACCAGTGCCATGTCGCACTTGCCGCACATAGCAGAGCATACCAAGCCTTTTAATACCAAGGAAACAAATGACTGAGCAGAAGCAGCCATCACTCTGAACGCTCAACCACTCACAGGCTGCTGTGAGACACTGTGAAACATGACCTTTTGTGGAGACCGGTCAAGGGCTACTGAATGCTGTGGCTACAGGCATGAATTTGGCTGTAACACAGTCCATTCAGCCCTCTTACACTCTGGGACCAAAGGTTAGGTGCTTATTCCATGTAGGACTCAAATGCCCCAGCTGTTACACGGGATAAATCCTTATCTCTCTGGGTTGTTCTAGAAGTTATTAAGATCATATTTAAAGCCCTTCATATGGTGCTGCAGTCACCACCACCACCATTGTCATCCAAGGACCTTCCATAAATAGAGAAAGAAAGGTTGATTAAATCCACAGAAGTAAAGGGTACCCATGGTGACAAGGGTGAAAACCTTCCCATCATCACCATTTTGAGTTGATGTCTAACTGTCCTAGAATTGAGCCATACAGGGAGAGGTCTGAGGAGGACATATGTCCTTCGGTCTACACCACATGATGTGAGACCTGAGTCCATATTTTCCCCATAGGTCCTGCGTAGAGAGAAAAGGGCTTGATGATCCAGAATGTTCAGGAATGCTGGCCAACTAGTGGTAGTGTCCCTGCTGCAGTGATTCAGGGGATTGTGGGCAAGCAATGAATGAAGTTTCTAGAAGAGGAAAGTTTTGCAATGAAACTCATTTGTTAACCAAATACAGCTGACCCTCTGTATCTGTGGATTCCACATCTGGGGATTCAACAAGCTGTGGGCTAAAAATATTCAGGAAAAGAAACCTGCAACTGTTTTGAATATGTAATAATTTTCGTTGTTATTAATCTACTAAATGATAAAGTATGACAACTATTTACACAGCATTTATATCATTTTAGGTACTTCATGTTATCTAGAGATGGTTTAAAGTATACAAGAGGATGCAGCTTAGATGCAAATACTTTAATTAAAACTTATGTAAGGGACTTGAGCCTGTACTGAGTTGGTACTCACAAGGGGTCTTGCAACCAATCCCCCTGGAATGCAGAAGGGTGACCATACAGTCATTTCTCATTTATGGTAGCTCTGTTTTGTTAAGTTGCCACAAACACTGAATTAGTGAATGCTAAATCATTGCTCCTAGGGCAGATATAGGGTTATGTTCCTTCAAGCCTCCAGTCATATCACACAGTGTAGTTGGCTTTAACATGTTCTGGAGTGGCCACATGTACGGATCAGCAGATTTCCCCTCCCTTTTTCTGGAGGCACTGCTTTGTTGACTCATTAACATTGAACCACAGCCAGTGGTCATAACTCATGCTTACATCAAGTTGCTAAAAGCACACTTATTTTCCCCATGAGTTACACCATAGCATTACTGTACCCTAGGAGCATGGGACAGCACTTCAGCACTACCCTTGGGGGTCATTCTATCAGCAACAATAAAACAATCACCAACAAAAAGCACAGAAAGGTCCCCTCCCCCCAAAAAAGGTACCAAACAGATTGTGAAAAGTTTACACTGTGGAAGCTTAAACAGGGCAAGCCTAGCTCAGCCCAAGCTGGGGGAAGGGGTGGTCATGCAAGCAGGTGACTCAAATTTTTTCCCTTTGTCCATATCTTCAAATGACTACAAAAGTGTCATGAGAATTGATTTTACGGTTTCAAATAGATTTCAGCAAGTTTGCAAATTCACAAATAAGAAACCCTTAATAAGGATCAAACTATACTTGTTTACAGAACACCTCTAAGAGCATGCTTTGGAAATCCTGAAATACGTTTCCCAAGACAGATAGTTTGTCTCTTTGATTTGAAAACTCTCTGCAATGAAATCCTACCATGCCACATGGAAAAACATTTTTTGCCTATATTTTTCAAAATTTCTTCAGACATACATTTTTTTGGAAGAATCTCTTAAAACAACAACAACAACAACTAAAAATAGCCACGTAAAAAATCAGCCTAAGTACTCATCAACAGATGGATGGATAAAGAAAATGTGGTAAATATACACAATGGTGCTTTATTCAACCACACGGAAGAATGAAATTTTGTCATTTGCAGGTAGATGGATGGAACTGGAGAACATCATGCTAAGTGAAATAAGACAGATTTAGAAAGGCAAAGATCAAATGCTTTCTCTCATGTGGTGGAGAGATGGACAGAGAGACAGAGAAAGAAAACATATTTTTAAAAAAGGGATCTCACAAAAATAGAAAAGAGACCAATAGTAGAGGAAGGGGATAGAGAAGGAGGGAGAAAGGCAGGGCATGGGAAAGTACTGAAGAATGGAATCTACCAAATTATGCCATGTCCATGTATAAATATACCACAATGAATCCAGCATATATATGTGTGTGTGTTCACATACATATACTATAATTAGTGCATATATTTTAATTTGTGCATTATAAACATATATGAGTATATATGAGCAAGCAGATCAAAGGAGGGAGGAGAGGAGGGAAAGGGAAAGTACGGGGGAATGAGATTGATCAAATTTTGTTATGCGCATTTACAAATATGGCATAATGAATCCCACTATTGGTTGTAATTACCTCATCAATTTTAAAAAAGTCAACAAAATAAAGAATACATATAGGTAGTTCTGTTCCGCACCATGTCTTCCTACAATTTTAGGAATTCTATCTCCTTTGTGCCTCTCACCTCATGCCCTCCACTCAATGCAGACCTCTTGGTCTCGTCAGAGTTGCACAGGTGGGAGGTCTAATTGCACACTTGAGCCTTTTCAAAAGCCATGACGCTCAACAGCAGAAGAGGGTTCCAGAGACGACACATTCTATCTCCTGTCAGATGGAGCAATTCAGTTTTCACAAGGGTCAGACTAACACAGTGTGTCCTCTGAGAGTTCAAGCACCTAGTTTGGGAAGGAAGAACTATCTAACTGAATTCCTCTGTGGAAGGGTGGCAGATGAATCATTCACATCCTAAAAAATGCCACAGAGATGATGAAGATAATGTGATTGAAATTCTAAAGGCCACATTCTGAAGATAACATATGCAGTCAAAAGTGCATCTAAGTGTTCCTACGAAACGGAAAAGCATCAAAACACCCAAAGATAAAAGATATGGATCAAACATTCACAGGAGTAGCAATTAGAGAAGATAATCATGGGGAAGATCGTCAACACTGGAATTTATCCTTAGTTAATGCACCAAAGGAAAGCACAGTTTGTGTAGGTATGTCTATGCCTATGCCAGCCTTACATACAAGAAGAAAAAAACACCACCCTGAACCTGCATACTCAACGGCAGGCTGTGAACAGACAAACAAATTATCCGGCACATTACCCAAGGAAATGTTAAAAGGTCAATAAAAATGATCATGAAAATTATATGGCAACATGCAGAACCACTAATGATATCTCAGATTTTAAAAAGCTGGATGATGAAATTACAGCTGACATGTAATGACAGATATGTACTTTGTTTATATTTTATAATCTGGAAAAAAAAGAAAAATCAAAACAGCTCATCTATTGGGGGGAGGGGACTATCATAAATATAGTTAGTTATCATATTCCCATTTTGAACTCTATTGTACTTATTGTCATCTAGGCAATGTCTAAAGAGATGCTATTCGGTTCAGGTTGAGCTCACACATGCTAGGGATTTAGGTGTTATAGATTTGGGATTTTTTTTTCAGACTTTGGAATATCTGCATATACATAATGATGTACTTTGGGGATAAAATCCAAGCCTAAGGATGAAAATCATTTACGCTTCATATAGGCCATATATATACAAAGCCTGAAGGAAAATTTGCACAATATTTTGAGCATGCCTGCATTTTGACTGTGAGCATCCTCAGGAAATCAAGTATGAAATTTTTCGTTGGTAGTACTCAATCTATACTCTTAAAAATGTCTGTAACTTAATTTTTCAAGTTTTAAAATCAATAAACAAGAGTGACAAGGGAAGTCATAATTTTCCCTCCAACTGAATTCTGATGTCACATATCTTTTTTAAAATCCAGATTAGAATTCAGAATTTCTGGGGTCGGCCACCCAAGTGACATGGCTGGGCCATGGACCACACTTCAGAAAGCTACAATCTAAAGGGCCAGCACTGACATTCCTCCTTTCAGATACCTCTTTGCATGTCTCAGATCTAGGCTAACACTAACTGTGCAGATGGCACTGGGAACAGAGAGATGGCTTGGAACTAGTGGCACCCTGAGCACCTGTCTTAGACCAAGCTTTTGTTGGTTCCCAGCACAGCTTGGCTGTTTCCAAGGAAGCAAGGGATTGCTTTAGGAAAGTGGGCTGTGATTCAAACAAGGCACCACCAAACGACCTGGTGCACCTCTATCATACAGAATCTTGATTTCACGATCATTTCTATCACCAGTGGCTCTTTTTGGTATGATTTCAAAAAGTTCCTCATGTACAATGGGCTAATTGGGAATATAGGATGATAAGACCCTGCCCACGTGTCCGAGGCCCTACAGAGTCTTCAGCAAGAGCACTGGGCCCATTCATGTGAGCCCTGGTCATCCCTGAGCCATGAACTACTGGGCTCTTCCCTGGAAGGAATTAGCTTGTGAATTAATGAATGACACATCATTAGCCAGCTTAAATGAGCTTTTCTAGTGTCTTTGATAAGAGCATTAGCTTCAAGGACACACTCTGCTTAGTAACAAAAGTTACCTGTTTTCCATTCAATGCCTATTTTCTGAAGAACTGACTTCTTCCTGTCCACCACAATGGCTGGGACTACCTTGCCCGCACCTGCCCTTCTAAACAGCCATTATTCCCCACTTCTTCATTCATCCCCATTTATTTATCCCTCAGTTCTCAAGCCTAAACACTTGGAGTTTCACTCAAATTAGCATCTGTTTAGCACAAAGCACAAAAGAGCAAAACATCAGGTCTTACTCCCTACAGGCTCTAAAGACAATTTTCTCTTCACCAAATCTTTGACAGGAATGCCATTTTTTATAATAAAATGCAGTATGTCACATACCCTGTGCAACCCACATCAGTCCCTGTGGCACCATCACTATTATTGGGGACAAGTCCAGACTCTGCCAATGACTGATGAGAGCACTTTGGCCTAAAGCCCAGAGCTAGGGCCCAGAGTCACCTGACCTCTGGAGCAAGCTCCCCCAATGTCCACAAGCACACAGCAGCACTTTCTTTACATCCCACGCCCCCCACCCCAGCCCGACCTGGGAATGCAGAATTTCTGTGAATGACAGGAACACTCCCAAAGTGAACTTCAATTAAGAATCTTTAGAAAGAACAAAAGGCAGCAAATGAAAGAGCCAGAAATCTAACTGCGAGTCAATATGATTTATATTCTGAATATAACCTTTTGCTGTGTGTGTGTGTGTGTGTGTTTTCAAACTGATGAACTCAACTGGGAAAAAAAATTATTAAGGCTTTAAAAAACATGAAGGCAGTCCACAGAATGGACCAAACAGAAGTTCATTTATGCAGTCCAATAATCATATCTTCTTCATATACTCATGGTAGAATTTTTTTTGAATGACAGATTTTCAAAGGTGTTTATTAGAGTATATGTTTGCTTTCCTAAAATTAAAAAAGAATATAGCTCTACTTACATTGGCCTCATCAGCATGCATTTCTTCTCTAAGATTCTGTCAAGTTTTTAAATAATTACTTGCAAACTACAGTAGTTAACCATAGCTAATTGCCCATCAAGCCAAAACCTGCAGTTTTCAGAGACATGTAACCTGAATGCAATGGCCACTGTGAAATACATTTAGGCTGCTGTCCTTTTGCACTGGCTGGGGCGTGCCTGAACTCCCGAATTCCCCCATCTACACCAGTGCCCTGCTGGCCTGAGGAAACCACCTGGGGGAGGCAGGGCCCATCACACAGATGCTCCTCTGCCATCCACAGTGGGCTAGAAACCAAACCTCTCCTGGCTGGACTGGGACATCTTCTGGGAGACATGAGCTGCCAGTCAGCCCTCAACAGGAGACTTTTCTGATACTCTTGAATTTGAGAGGTGAGCTTAAGTGTAGTCAGAAACATGCCCACAAAACTGAAGAAATGAAGAACTAAGTCTTCATTTTTTAACGGCAAGGCAGCCTGATTCCTCCCCAAGCCCATCATCACACCACCTCAGATTTACCATCTGCCGGGACTACACCACAGCTCTCTGGGCCCCTCTGCCCCCTTCCCCAGGCAAGACCTACCTGCTCTTGGGGCCACTTTGGCCTCTCCTCGGGGGTCCTAGTCTTGGCCTTGAAGCCTCTCTGGGGGTCTCCTGGGTGCTTGGACTCAGGAGGGAGGTTCAGCGACTTGGGCCTTGCCTCATGCCTGCTAGACCCGCAGCTGGCCTCGCTGGGTGGGCAGGCCTCCATGAAGTCCCCAGCCCCCTGCTCAGGCATGTGCTCGGGGCTGGCCTCGCTGGCGCTAGTGATGCTGGTCATGCTCAAGCTCATCTTGATCTCAGCCACAATCTGGTCGATGTCCTCCTCCTGCTCTTCCAGGTCCCCCTCCCCGCGCCTCAGGTGATAGGGGGAAGCACTGCCTGCGTTCCCATTGGCCTCTGAAGGGTAGTAGTCCTGGTAGCCCTCTTTGCTCTGACAATAGTGACCACCTTCTTCCTGGTCGTTGGACTCGAGCACAGAGGGCTCATCCTCTGGGATGGGCAGATGGCTGTCTGGGTAGTCCTGGCTGCCTTCAGCACCATGGCCGTGGGGATGTGGGCCCACTGAGTCTGTCCACTCCTCCACAGCCTCCTGGCACTCATCGGTGTCCACAGGGTGTGTGCTTTGGGCCACGTACTCTTCCCCGTTGCAGTCCATGCCCTCCAGGTAGCTGTCATCCTCTGGGCAGTAGCGGATGTAGTAGGTGATGCCCTCCTCCTCCTCGGGGAGCCCCTCATCATAGTCCTCCTCCTCAGAGGTGTTGTTCACATAGTCGGAGCTGGAGTCCCCATCAGGGCTATGGTTGTGGCAGTCTGGCTCTTCAGGTGTGGGGCTTTCTGGCCGCAGGTTGGTCAGCTCCAGGCCCTTGGCCACATAGCCCTCAAGGGGCAGCTCGGCATCCTCACTCTCAGGCTCCTGGCCATGGGGAATGGGGCCTGGCCTCGCCCTATGGTCCAACATGCTGCTCGTGGTGCTCTGGCGCTTCCGGTGGGCCATGGCAGACGCTCACGCAGCCATCGTCACCTGGAGGCAGTCACTTTGGGGAGGAACATTGGAAAAACACAGTCAGAACCCCGGTGATGGCTGACTACCCCCAACCCGACAAGCACACAGCCTGCCCCACCATCGCCTATGTGCCTCTCCACCATGTTTGCTCAGAGCAAAGCAAACGCACATCCGTTCAGAGAATGTGACATTCCCGCCTGGCTGCTTCATGTGCCAGGAACAATGTGCCATAGTGCCAAGGAGGACGGGCAGAGCTGGAGAAAAAGGCAATGGAGGGAGGCAATCACCAGGGTGCAGGCCTCGGCCTGCAACTCCCGGGTCATTCAGGACCTCTGCACAGGTTCATGCCCTTCCAGGTAGCCCAGATGACCAAGCCACAGGGCCATAAATCAGGTTAGTTGCTCTTAAAAGAGAAAAAAGGGACATTTCTGCACAGAAGACAGTGATGATGGACGAGGAAGGGCATCCCAGGCTAACTCCACACCCCATGACAAGGCAGATGGAAACATCACATGGTATCCCCTCAATTGATACAATTATGATGTGTCACTTAAAAGTAAAATAGAGAATAAGCGAATAAGTAACATATATTTGGGAGGAGGACTGAGTGGGGCTCCACGTAGAAAGACTGGTATTATATATTCCTATTTTCACATGCTATTTTACTGTTTGATTTTTTTTTACCATGTGAATGAACTACTCTTATTTTGTAATGAATTTAAAATAAAATTATATATTAACTCAAAATATATCGATCTGTAGCTCCACCAAGACCCTCAGTCCCCATTGCCTAGCAGCGTCCCGTACTCTCCCTCCTCCTCACTCCAAACCAAACAGCTCTCACCAAGGGTCCAGATGTGCAGGGACTGTCTTGGCTGAGCAGTAAACAGAGAAGCTCAACACAAGTGCTCAGCCTCTCAGACCCAGGGGTGTGGCAGGGAGGGTAGCGTTGCCAGGCCAAGGGGAGAACAATGGTGGAGCTGCAGCCTGCACCCTGGTACCACAGGGACCTGCAATGACCATGTGGGTCCACAGAGGGAGAGGGCCTGGCACCCACTACCAAGGACTCTGCATTTCATTCCCCAAACCAGGCAGAGTCATTTGGCATTTTCCAGCAGGTGCACAACACAGTATTTCTCTGTCTGTCCCTTCTCTCTGGGTCCAGCACGGAGGACAGAAGAAGGGAGCAAGGGAGGGGTAAAGGGCCCTTCCAGTTCTCTAGGGGAGGCGATGGGCTAGCATGCAGAAGACGGCTTAGGAAGAGCGTCCCCAAGTTTGATTCGTGTTCTGTTTCTTAGGCCAAGTGGTTATTCAAGTGTTCGCTTTATTCTTTACACTGTACTTTCGTATCACGTATGCTTTTTTTGCTTCATAGTTAATTTCTAAAACTTATTTTAGTAGTCTAGTTAAGAAATGAGAGCTTATATACTTTAAAAAGTGGTTAAGATGGTAAGTTTTATGTTATGTCTATTTTATGACAATTAAGCAAATAAAAATGAAAGAACAAATTGAGAGCTTAAATTAAACAGTGGAGATGAGACAAGAAAAGGGGTTTGGGTGGTAGGAGCCATGGGACCTGTAGTCAGACAGAGAGAGGCAGATGGAAGAGGCACTATGTGTGATGCCAACGGCAGTCCCTGCCCAGACTCTGAGCTCACATCCCTGGACAGCCTCTTTCTTAACTCTCACCACCCCAGGGAGCTCATAAACTTTCACACTCCCTGTCTCCCACAGTGCTCAGCCCAGCACCTCGCCTGCAGTGGTGCCCTAAACACATCTCACTATGAGATTGCTTTTATCAGATGGTTAGTCACAGCATTATGAATCTTCCCAGAAGAACTCAGAAGGAGATAATTACTTCATCCAGTCCAGACGTTCGTGTTGCAAGCACAATTACTGATGGAGACGTGTGCTTCCAATGCTTGAATGCACACCACAGGAATTCACCACTGACAGAAGCGCGCTCACTCCTTCGTCCACAAGGGGCTCAGATGGATGACTCTCTTGCTAACAGCCCCAGAATGCTGAAAGCACTTCCCCCAGAGCAGCCTTCAGACTACAAGTATGTCCCACATCAGGAAGACTGTGACTGAGAAGGGACACTGCGGGTCCTGCATGTCCTCTAGAATCACCGCATCCCAAACCCTGAAGCTGGCAGGACTGTTCCAAAGACCTGTTCCCAGGAAGAGAAAAGGGGCTCCACATTCACTAGAATGCCATCAACCAGAGGATTCATCAACAACAAGGAACCTCCTCGAAGACAATATGCGACTACAACAGAGCAAGCCAACTGCAGGCTACAGGAGTGATCCGAGGAACTTAATGGACCACAGTTCTGGACACAATCTCCAGAAGCATGTGCTCCAGAAGCATGTGACCATGGGCGTCCACGCCATGACTGTCAAGATGGCAAGGGAGCAAATGGTGGCAGTAGTTACATGCCCGTGTGTACACCAATTCTACTCCTTGGAATGGTACCATCTCTCCAGCATCCTGTATCATCCCAGGGGTTGACACCAGGTCACACTTCAGGTACGGTAGGCCCTCTATATCTGTGGAATCCCCATCTGCATATTCAACAAATAGTAGATTGAAATTTTTTTTTAAAGAGAGAGGGACAGTGAGAAAGAAAGAAAGAGAGAGAGAGAGAGAGATGGAGAGAGAGAGAAACAATTTTTATTTAGTTTTTCATGCAGCTTTTGTTGCTCCGACACTTAGTTGTACATGGTGCTGGGATTTGAACTTGTGTATTTGTGCATACTGGGCAAGTGCCATAACCGCTAAGCCACTGCTCCAGCCCTGAAATATCTTTTTTTTTTTTAAATCAGGTCTGTACTCAATTCATGTAGACTTTCTTATCTTCTCTTCATTCCTGAAACAATTAGTGTAACACTATTTGTGAGGTATTTACTCTCTATTAAGAGTTACAAGGCAGGGCTGGAGCAGTGGTTCAGCAGTTACGGTGCTTGCCTGGCATGCATGAGGATGTGGGTTCGAACTCCAGCACCACATACATACAAAGTGTCAGAGCAACAAAAACCACATGAAAAACTAAATAAAATTGGTTCTTTCTCTCTCTCACTGTCCCTCTTTCTTTAAAAAAAAAGAGTTACAAGTCATCAAAAGAGAATGTAAGGTGTGTGGGAAGATGGACATGGGCTGTATACAAATCCTATACTATTTTATACAAGGGACTTGAGCATCTGTGAATTTTGGTATCCTGAAAGGGTCTTAAAATCAGTCCCTATAGAATACCCAGGGAAAACTGTATTTCCATGCTTGTCAGAGAATAAACTAAAGTACACAGTACCTCTTACCATCTTCACTTCAGATACTATGTCATTTGGAGGATAAAATCAGTAAATGCACTTAAACACATGTATACCTACCCCTATATAAAAATAAAAGACTTGAGAACTAAAATACACACATCAGAATAACACAGAACAGTCCCTATTTCTATGGGTTTTAAAAATCAAGTATCTGTGGTTTGGATAAGTGTTTCCCAATGGTCCATGTATGAAAGGCTTGGTCCCTGGCCTTTGTCACTTTTGTGAAGTGGTGGAAGCTTTAAGAGATGGGACCTATTGGGGGGTCTTCCAGAGATTGGGGGTGTGACCTTGAAAGGGATATTGGGACTTCAGCCCCTTCCTCTCCCAATCTCTCTTTGTGTGTGTGTGTGTGTGTGTGTGTGTGTGTGTATGTGTGTCCTGGCCATGAGGTGAGGGCTTTGCTACCTACATGCTACCCACCATAACATGCTTCCTTGCCACAGGTCCAAAGTGACAACACCAAATATTTGGTCATGGAACAGAACCTCTGAAGTCATGAGTTAAAAAATGTTTTCTCCTTTTAAGTTAACTGTTTCAGGTATTATGTTACAGTAACAAAATGCTGACTAACACAGTCTCTGAGGTGGCATTGTAGGAGAGCTAGAAGAGAATCAGGAGTTTATTTTTCACTATTGTTTCAAAGCATTCAAATAATTTCAGCAGAATTCATTGAAGGAGAACAACACACCAGTAACTAAGTACTCTAGATGATAATTATTCAATTCATTGCTCACCACTGCCTTCTATAGTTTGTGTAGTTTTTTCTCTTAAAGTATCTGTTACAATTCCATTTTTTTTTACTATGATAGCTGTGAGGGGTCATTTTGTTTAGTTAACAGACAATCCTTTGATGCCTAGAGAATTACTCCTACTCTCACATAGGCTATTTCTTGAACTGTGCCTTTATTTACCATACTCTGCTAACACTGTATCACTACCTTCCAGTCTGCAGCCTTGGCGATGTGTGGTTTCATACTAATTCTTTTTACCTTGGTACAAAACCCTTTCCTTGTCTGGAAGCTTGTAGAATTTTTTCTCCATTCTTAGAGTTCAGAAATTCCATTGGGATATGTCTGGACGGGAATAATTTCTTCAAATTAATCTGTGAGGATTCATTTGGTGAGCCCTTTTTGTCTTGAGCCCACATCTTCCTTTAGCTACAGGAAGCTTCTTGCCATTTCTTTTTTATTTCCCTCTCTCATGGCCTTTTTCTACTTCTAGAACATCTGTGGGACCTGTTCTTCAAGTCATTTAACTTTACATTCCTAACACCCACTTCATTATATATATATATATATATATTTTTTTTTTTTAAGAGAGAAGGACAATGAGAGGGAGGGAGGGAGAGAGAAAAAAATGTTATTGAGTTTTTCACATGGCTTTTGTTGCTCTGACATTTAGTTGTGTATGTGGGTGCTGGGGTTTGAACCCCTGTACCTGTGCATGCTAGGCAAGCGCTGTAACCGCCGAGCCACCGCTCCAGCCCTCGTCATATGTTTTCTATTGGTAAAAATTAACTTCATTTCACTTTCAAGTTTTTCATTAAGACACAGCATGTAACCTGTCGTGGGTGGCAATGGGCCCCTCTGACACAGGGCAGGTGTCTCTAAGAGTTGTGGATTAAAGGGCAGTTCTTAGGCACAGTGGGAGATGATTTTCTGGTGACCTGGCAGCAATAGGGTTGGCCATCTGGGACTTCATTACTGAGATATGAGAAGGCTCCTCTGTATTTTAGGTAAGTATAGAAATGAGATGTCTTCAGCCAAGTCTGCCTCCTTCAGCAGAAAATGTCTCCCACTCTGGTCAGCTTTCTGTCTTTGTGAAAAAATACCTATGATAATCAACTTATTAGGAAGACAGGTTCATTTCTGTTCATGGTTTCAGAATCGTAACCTCACTAAGGTTCCACCACCTCCCAATAGCGCCACAGGCTGGCGACCGAGCCTGTAACACATGGGCTTTTGGGGAATATTCTTTCAAGCCATAGCGCCCTCCTAAAGCCACAGGAAAATAGGTCCTCCCCTGAAATTCCCTGTGTCTGTGGGACACATGCCACCCCAGCTCCAATAGTTGCAGACACTCCCCAAAGCAAGAAATCTGACCAACATCTAGAATCCTTTACGCTTCACATTTAAATATTTAACCCATCTGAAAAGTATGATACACATGGGAGGAAGCAGCTTAGTTTCACCCAAAATGATTAGTCCAGTGCTTTTTAAACTTGCTGCTTATTTAAAATCCTGATGCCCAGAGTGAACCTAAAACCAATGAAATCGGGGTATCTCAGGTAGGAGATGGGCCTCATGTGTTGTTGGGGTCTGACCTCCACTCCATTTCATCAGCCGCCCTGGAGCGATCTTGTTACTATTTGTATAAGTTCCTTCAGGAAGGGCTGCTAGGTCCTGCTTTGTTAATCTTGCTAATTGTTGATATAAAAGGTAAAACAGGGTGGGTTAGAATGTCTTAATGACAGACTGTTCCCTAGTTTTTGTCTGTACTCAAATCTGCATAACCCCTGGCAACTCCCTTAGAAGGATTATTGATTCCTTGGCTGTCTCCCCTCCTCCCTATAAAAACCCATGTGCCTTAGTAATAAACGGATTCTGAGCTGCCATCAACTGCGTGTGGTTGCCTCGTTTCCCCAGCTGGGAGGGAAGGGGTCCCCGGATGAGGGGGACCCGGGTTCTAGCCGTCGGCACTCATCTCCTGATTTGGCCCCCAGCAGGACGGTCCGGCTGGTTCGGATCGCCTCGACCGCTGCCCAGGGACGCCTGGGTAGCAATAATGTGTTAGTCAGCTTTCTCACTGCTATTACCAAAAGACCTGACAAGAACAAGTAGAGGAGGAAAAGTTTATTCCGGGGCTCATGGTTCAGAGGTCTCAGTGCATACATGGCCAACTCTTTGGCTCTGGCCCAAGGTGAGGCAGAACATCATGGTGGAAGAGGGTAGTAGAGGAAAACAGCTGAGGACAGGGAACCAGGAAGCAGGGAGAGAGAGCTCCCTCACCACAGATGAAATAAAAACCCAAGGGCACACCCCACTGACCCAGTTCCTCCAGTCACACCCTACCGGCCTGCAGTTACCACCCAGTTACTCCCTACCAGTGGATTAGGTTAAGACTCTCATAACCTAGTCCTTTCACCTCTAAACTTTCTTGCATGATTTCACACATGAGTTTTTGAGGGATACCTAGTATCTAAACCATAACACCTCAGTACGTGTAGAGTTCCCCCAGATTATTCCAATGTGTACCATTGGGGACCATCCATTTACTCAGCTCTCACAAAGTCCTTTACTAAATAGACTTTTCTTTTCCTCTTTTCTTCAACCACGGGAATTTTAATGCTGAAAGTCCCATGAGATAGGAAACCCCTCAGTCCCAGGCATACTGGGATGGTCACTCTTTCTGCATGTCACATACAGATGCTCTTTCACATACAATGGGGCTACATTCTCATAAATCCATCACAAGTTGGAAATGCATTTAATACCGCTTACCTGTTGAACATCATAACTGAGCCCAGCCTTCCTTAAATGTACTCAAATCACTTATAATTGGGGAAAATTATTATAAACTTATTATTTTATAATAAAGGGATGAATATGTCACATAATCAATTAAATACTGTACTGAAAGTGAGAAACAGGATGCTTGTATGTGTGTTACAGCTTGAATGGGAGGAGTCCCCCAAAAGCTCATGTTGACAATTTGGGAAGGCTGAGGGGAAACGATTAGGTTATAAAAGCCTTAACCCAATCAGTGAGCTTACTCCCTTGAAGGAATTAACTGGCAACTATTGGCTAGTAGGGTATGGCTGGAGGAGGTGGGCCACTGGGGGCGTGTCTTTGGGGTATATATTCTGTATCTGGTGTGGAGTTCCTCTCTGTGATGTGACCAGTGTGAAGTCTTGAGCTGTCTGCTCCCTGGAGCTATGCCTGCCGCCACGCCACGCTGTTCAGCCTCACTTCCTCCCATGCACTAAGACCTCAAAATCCATGAGCCCTCCTGAAATTGTTCTGGTCAGGTCCTTTAGTCACAGCAGAAAAATAGCTGAATAAAACAATGTGGAAATGCTTTCCTACCATTGAAAAACCAGAAAATCATAAGGTGGATAATTATAAGACAGGGATCTTCGATACTAAATTCTTACATAAACTTAGATCTGCTTCTGGGTTTTCTAGCCTATACCACATCCTTCAATAGCTTTGTGGTTTTCTTCACAGCTGTGGACAACTTTTATTAAGCTTATTCTTGGGTATATTACGTTGCGGCTGTCATGAATGGAGTTTCTCACCCATTATGTATTTACTTGGTCCTCATTGGTATATAGAAAAAAAGCTATACTGATCCTGTACAAATACATCTTGCCAGCCTACTTTTAGGTTCTCATGTTTTTCTTTCTTTCAGTTGATAGTATTGTTTTCCTGGGTAAATGATGCCACTCTCTAGTCATCACCATCTGGTTTCTCCTTTCAGCATGTGATCATCTTGTCTGACCCCCTGCTCTGTACTTCATTGTGAAGTTAAGTAACAATATGAAGGCCCATCCTTGACTTATTCCTCATTTTCATGAAAATGTTTTTATTTTTCTAGAGCTAGACCAGGGTGAGATAAGTGAGACACCAAAAACTTCAGGAATCAAAATAAATAATATTTTAATTGCAATGCTTTACAAAGTCAAAATTAGTGTAAAACTCATGATGAACTAAACATCAACACATTAAATAAAGACAGGATCGATACTGATTTTTTCTTTTGCCTTAGGGCACAATATGGCTCTGCAGGGTGCTGGCAATGATCCTGATTTTAAAACGTTTTTACCATTAAATTCAATGTTGGCATCTGGCTAAACACAGCTCTTTTCCAGAGCTTGGTATCACAGACCTCTGATCTGATTCTTTTCTGTGGAAACAAAGGGAAAGGTGGTCATGGCAGCTGCACAGGAAGGAGCCACATCTTCAAAGATTGCAGAATACATTAACCTTCTGGGCATTTTCAATATAAGAGAAAGGGTTCTCCCATTAAAGTTGAAGATGGAAGGTCCTTGTTTAAATCCACACCTGTTTACTGGGAGGCCTTGGGCAAGGTGCTCAATGGAGGGATTTTCTTCCTCCCTTGAGAAATTGGAAATGACACATTTGCCTCTGGGGCTTGAAATAAGTCAAATAGGAGAGTGTATTAGTCCATTTTCTATTACTATAATGAAATACCTGAGGCTAGTAACTGTACAAGGAAAAGTGGTTTATTTAGCTCAGAGTTCTGGAGGTTCAAGGGTATGGCGCTGACTTCAGTTCAGCACTGGTGAAAAGCTCAAGGTAGCTTACTTGGCAGCAATGCAAGTGTGTGCAACGGGGCAGGTAACATCAACAGACAGGAAGCCCCTAAGCAGTTCGGGGGTTAGGCTCGCTCTAATAACACGTTTCTTGGGGATGGAGCGGTGGCCCAGCAGTTACAGCACTTTGCCTGGCGTGCCCAAGTATGCGGGTTCAAACCCCAGCACCACATACACAACAAAGTGCTCGTGCAATGAAAGCCACATGAAAAACTAAATAAAAAATTGATTCTGTCTTTCTCTTGCTCTCTCTGTCCCTCTCTCTTTAAAAACAACAACAACAACAACAACATGTTTCTCCCTCAAAAACTAATTCAGGGTTCCAAAAGAACTATGTTAATCTCTTCTGAGAGTTAACACCCTCGATAAACTTAGAATCTCCCGCTAAGCCCCGTCTCTTAAAGTTTCCACCACCATTCCACATCGCCACGTGGGACAAAGCTTCCAACGCATGAGGACAAACCAGACGGTGATCAATGCAGGCCTGAATGTCACGCCCTCTGCCCACAGGGAGTTAAGGAAAGCTTTAAATGAAGTGTTAAGCTTAGAATGCCTGATTAGGAGTATGTTTTAGATGGCTTTGCCAACACAGGTGCATGGGAGTGGCATGGCCAGGTGACACCAACTCTGGCTGTGTTTATAGCATGTATCTCTGCAATGGCATGAGGTGTATCTTGGTGGCACTGCAGAGAGATGTCCTATAGAAAGCTTAGACTTGTTTCCCCCCAAAGAGTGTTTCACTAATTTTGGTGGGCACCGTGCCCAACTGGGGAGTTTGCAGATTATGACCCAAGACCGAGTAGGTGGAGCAAAGGTTGGGCCTAGACTTCAGGTAGATGTCAGAGGCCGTAAGACTGCATTTGAAAACTCTGTCTTAGTAGATATTTATGGGTCTCTGGCAACTTTCCACAGCCCGTTTGATAGATTTGACCTCCCTGCCAAGAAACACAGGCCCTTCTCTAGATACCGAGACCCACCATGTGCCAAGCCTTCTCCCTCTAATCCTGGGAGGAAGGAGAACAACCCTCATCAATTTCTTCAGGACCCAGCTCCTGGTCACCTCTTTTGCTATCAGTTGGTAAAGGCAGGGGGAGTGGGAGGATGAGACTGTTCAGAGAACAGCAGATGATTCCCTAACCAGGAAGGTGGGCTTAGGGGGAGGGGAGAAGGAACGGTGGACAAAAAAAGTAGGTGGGATAAAGTGGTTCTTTAAAATAACTAGTTCGACCAAGTCTTAAAAATATCTGCTATGATTTGAATGTGTTTCCAAACAGTTCATGTGTTGGCAACTTAATGCCCCAAAGGTATGGTAATGGCCATGAGGCCAGGGCCCATATCAGGGCATTGGTGGCTGAGTAGGAAGAGGGAGGGAGAACCCCGCTAGCACATGTGCTCTGCCTCAGCATGTGTGCCCTCTTCTATGACATGCTGCAATAACAAGCCCTTACCAGATGCTGGCATCTTGCTCTTGGACTTCCTGGTCTCCAGAACTGTGAGCCAACCAAACATCTATTTTTCATAAATTACCCAGTCTGTGGTATCCAGTTATAGCAAGAGAAAATGAACCAAGACATTATCCTATTAAGTTTAATCAGTGTGTACTCCTGCAAAGCGCTAACACATTGCCTTTCGCATGGGAGCAGTTTGCTGCCTGAGGATAATAGATGCCGTCTTCAACACCTCAATTTAAAAGCAACTTTTCCAGGAAGCCCTTTAATGCCTGAAGGGAGATCCAGCACAGCCACCAAATCACACCTGCCTGGTTGCCAGACTCTGCAAACTCACGGGCAATGTCTGGGAGAAAGATTTCAGTTACTCCAACTGCACACTCCTTCTGGGGGGGTACGACTGCTATGTGGGGACAGCTGTCCTGTAGGAGGGCGTGAAGAGCTTCCCTCCCTGCCTTGGGAGAGAGCCGGAGATGTGACTAATCTAACATATCATTCGCTAAGCTGATGTGGGCAGATTCTTATATTCAGCTGCTTCTGAAGGCACTGTGCTTCCAGGCAATGCGAATTATGGTCTATTTTGTGTGCATTTAATAGGAAATATAGGGAAGAATGGAAACCATTAACAGTGGTTCAACCAAAGACATCCATTATTGTGTGGTGGTATATTTCTTTCCAGTCTTTTTTTCTATGTGCATCTTCTACACAGCTGAGACTTTACTGCAAAAACAATGCCACCTTCTTCTCCTTCAACATAACATGAGAAGCAGTGGACTCTGCATGAGCATTATTTTTTTTTTAAAGAAAGAGGGACAGTGAGAGAGACAGAGAAAGAGAGAAACAACTTTATTTAGTTTTTCACATGGTCTTTGTTGCTCTAACACCCAGTCATGTGCGTGGTGCTGGGGTTCGAACCTGGGTCCTTGTGCTTGCCAGGCAAGCGCCAAAACCACTGAGCCACTGTTCCAGCCCCCCATGAGCATTATTTTAATAGCTACATCACATTTCATGGCTAAATAGAAACTCTGCTATTGACTGAATATTTGTGTTCCCCCAAACTTCATATGTTGAAATCCTAACTCCCAATATGATGGTCTTAGAAGCTGTGGATTTGGGGAGATGAGGCCATATGGATGCAGCCTGTATGAGCGGGACAGTGCCTTTATCAAAAAGGCCCAAGAGAGCTCCCTCTCCTTTTCCACCATGTGAGGATGTAGGAGAAGATGTCATCCATGGCTCAGAAGTGGGTGTTTCTCAGACACTGAAAAATTCCAGTCCCTTTGTCTTAGACTTCCAGGCTCCAGAACTGTGAGATATAAATGTTTCCTGTTTCAGCCACTCTGTCTATGGTATTTTTCTTACAGTAGCCTCAGCTGCCTAAGATATTCCCCTACTAAAGATATGTTATAAATGATAATGTCATGTTTCCTAAGGATATATTTTTCTCCATTCCAAGGCCTTTATCCAGGATTCTCTAAAACATTCCTTGCTCAGGTCCTCAGAGGAGCCCAGGAGGAGCTTGGCCAGCATGGAGTTAACTGTCCATGCATGGGGTATTTGCTTCGCAGAGCATGTGCACAAACATATTGAGGTCCTGTGCTTCTGATTAATCATATTAAAGGTAAATCCTTCATAACAGACCATCTGGAAAGCAATTCAAATGTACAAGGGAAGCACAATTACCTGTTACATGTCCAAGAAAATGAGGCCCTGTGTCCAGACTCAATTAATTCTATAACAGCACATAAATCAATAGAAAATGTAGCCCCTGACACTGCGCTCACCACTCGCCTCCTGAAAGATCCTAATGAGATGTGGGAAATAAAGGCTCATTGTCAACAATAAAGCGCTCCAGTGTCCTTATTCTAAATCATGTTTTTTTTTCCATGGGAAAACAGCATTAGCCAGCTCTTAGAAGAGATTGTAATATAGCAGACCAAGATGAAAAACAGCTCTTCAGTGACCACAATACTGGCTAGGTGCAATCGTGTCATACAAATGAGATAGGGACTCAGCCAAATTGTTGCCAACACCAATCTTGTCTTCCAGTTTTGTCTCTCATGTTGTAAAGATAATATTCCTTTGTTCCTTTCAAATATCATTTAGTTGCTTTGACTACACATGATTTAAGCTGAAACAGTCCTGGAGTACATTTGTATAATCAGCACAAACATTCCAGACAAAAGTCACCAAGATAACAGGCAAACATGAGATCTGAAGGGTGGTTAATAAATTAATTTTCCAAGAACCAGGCTGATGTCCAACACTGTTGAGCAAGACCCTATAACCTAACTTAGGGTCACAGGGCAATGTGCTTTTCTTTGAAATATGGCAGTGAAATCAGGACAAAAATGTTAAGCACATACTAAAACACTAAACTGTCAATAACAGGATTCTATTTAAATCAATGTTAGCATATCCACAAGACAATTAGGTGGCATTTGAAATATTTACAAAGAGATTATCATTTAAAATGCATTGTTATAATTTATTTACAAGCAAATAAATATAGAATAAACTATGAAAATGCATTAAAATATTAGCAAGGATTGTCTTTGAGTACTGAGACAATGGTATTTACTTCCCACTCTTCTTCCTTTCTGGGTTAAGGTACTTCCAAAGCCAAAGAATATTTAAAAAGACAAGTGCCTCTACAGCTCCATGAAGCCATGGCAGTCACACCTGTTAGGTGACATTTCTGCAGCAGGAAGTTTGTAGGTCTCAGCACCCCTTGGAAGAATCCTAGGGTGGGTGGACTGAGGGCTACTTTGTCCCTTCTGGGATTTTATTATGACCCAACACATCCTCATTTCAGAATGAGCACAAGGGATGATTTGGCCTTGAAATACAAATAAAAAACTGCTGTCAGTCCTTCATTACCAGTAGCTTGTCTCCAAGAGGTAGTGTTTCCAATACTCTGTAACATAATTTTTACTTCAAACCAGGATTAATGCCATTATGGTCAGCGGCAGGGCAACTGTGTGTATTTCTGGGCTGGCAGATCTTTGCTCTTCTTATTGCTTACTCCTAACAGTAAAAAGTTAATACTCTAAGAACTCCTGGAAATAGTAGTGGTTTACCAATATCAAACTCAGTATGGCATGCTTGTTCCTGCATGCTGCTGGGGGTGCTATAGCTTGGATCATGGATGCCCCTCCAAGGTCCACGTGTTAAAAGACTTGATCCCCAGTGTGGTGCTGCTGGGAAGTGGTGTAACCTTTAAGAGGTGGGTCGCAGAATAGGAACACCTTCACAGGGGACTGTGGGACCTCAATCCCACAATCTTCTTTTGTTTTCTGGCCATGAAGTGAGCAGCTTTGCTCTGTCATGCACTCTTACATGATGGGCTGGCTTTCCACAGGTCCAAAAGCAATGAGGCCAACCATCCATAAACGGATACCTCAAAACCTTTGAGCCAAAAGAACATTTCTCTCTTTATAAGTTGATTATCTCAGATACTTGTTATAGTAATGGAAAGATGACCCCATACAGGCAGTATGTAAGGGTGTAGATAAAATGACAGTTGACACAAAGCATTGCCGCATTCACCTTTTTCTCAACATGCTTGAGAATGGGGCACAACTTTTACACTTTTCAAGATTCATGTAATGGGTACAAGGCTAAATACTCCTTTTACCAGATTCGTCCTGAGGAACAAAGAAATCTGTCATCCCCAGAGAAGGCAGCCATAAGACTACATGGTTAGAAAGGACTTGTTTCTGCTGGTTATCTGCTTCCCCCCCACACTTTTCTAGTCATTTCCAATTGCATTAATCATGGTACAAATTTAAAATCAACTGGATGTACATTATGGGCTGAATTCTACCTCCCCCTCCCCCAAATTCATTGCCCGAGTCCTAATCTCCACTACCTAAGAATATGACCTTATTTTAAAATAGGGTCACTGCAGGTGTAATTGTTTAAAATAAGGTCATCTGGGTGGGCCATAATCCAATATGATGGGGTCCTTATAACAAGGGAGATTTGAGAGACAGGAAGAAACTTTTCACATGAAGATGAAGGCAGAGATCTATCAGCAAAGGAACACCAAGGATTCGCAGCAAACCACCAAAATCTGTAAGGGAAACTAGAACACACTCTCCCCCACTGCACTCAGAAGGAGCTAACCCTGCCAACCTCTCAGTTGGGGACTTTCAGCCTCCAGAACTGTCAGACAATACATTTCTGTTGCTTATGCCGCCCAGTTTGCGGACTTGTTATCGAAGCTCTGGCAAACTAATCATACAGATAACACGCACACTACTCAGAGTTGGGAGTCGTCTTGTTTTTCTTCTGGGGGAATGCTCCAATATGTACTCAGTGTTTTTTTCACCCTGAATTTAACCATTGTTTCAGCTACTCAATTTCCCTTGCTCTTCCATATAAATTTTAAAGCCAGTTTCTCAATATTTATTTTTTAAAAATCCTGCTAGAAATTTGACTGGGAATTTATCAAATCTGTAGGTCAATTTGGAGGGAATTCATATTTTAACTATAATGAATCTTCCAATGCATAAAATGATAAATCTTTCCATTTAGTTAAATCGTCTTTACTTTCCCTCATCATCATTTGATAGTTTCAAGCATACAGAAATTGGACATTTTTAAAATTATAAGCATTTCCTCCCTGCCTCACTCACTTCCTTCCTTCCTTTTTTTTCTGGTGTTACTATGAATATAATTTTTAAAAAATTGGTTTTTGACAAGTATAGAAGTGTAAGTTACTAAATTTATTCGTTGGTTCTAGGAACTTTTTCATAGATGCCACTGGATCTTTCTTACAGCAATGCAATGTGTAACTAGTTGATTCCATTCATTCCATTGCAATGTATGTGCCCTTAATTATTTTCTTTACTCTCCTCTCTTTCCTTCTTTCTTCGGTCCATTCTTTTTTTCCTTACTATACTGATGAGAATTTATTTATTTTTAGAAGAGAGAAGGACAATGAGAGAGAGAAAGAGAGAAACAACTTTATTGAGTTTTTCACATGGCCTTCACTGCTCCAACACTAAGTTGTGTATGTGGAGGTGGGGTTTGAACCCAGGTCCTCGTGCTTGCCAGGCAAGCGCCGAAACCGCTGAGCCACCGCTCCAGCCCCTGATGAGAACTTTCTAACTGATGTTGAGTGGGAATGATGAGAGCCATAAAACCGCCTCTCATTCCTGAGCTCAGTCTTTCACCACGAAGAAACATATGAGCTATAATTTGTATATTTTTGCAGATTCCCTCTCCTAGATGGAAGAAATTTCCTTCTATTTCTGTTTACGGAGAGTTTTGTTTTTTAAATCATGAACAGATGCTGACTTTTACCAAACGCTTTTCGTACCCCTATTGTGACAGTTGTGGCTTGTCTTCTTTATCTTGCGAATATCCTGGGATGCGCTGATCAGCGTTGAGTTTTGAAGCAGTCTTGCTCTGCTGCACCAACGCTGCTGCGTCACGATGCCTTAGCCTCAGATAACGCCGGACTCACTTTGTGGAGCTTTTCCCCCCATCTGTATTCATGAGGTATATCTGATCTGCAATCTTCTTTACTTACAATATCATTTATTTGTTTCTCATATAAAAGTAATGCTCCCCTCACTAAATTAATTTTGAAATATTCTTGCCTCTTCTGTTTTTCTGAAAAAACAAAAACTCTGCAGAGAATTGACATTATTTCTTCCTTAAATGTCTGCTAAAATTCAGCAGTAAAACAGTTTGGTCCTAGATTTTTTTGAAAGGGGGAATGTTTTTAACCACAAATATGACATCTTAATAGATACAGGAAAATTCAGGTTCTCTGTTTTTTGAATGAGTTTTGGCAGTTCATTTCCTCAGATGAATTAGCCCATTTCTTGAGGTGGATACTTAGACCAAGTTGAGAGCTTTATTCTTTCCTAATATGAGCATTTAATACTATGAAGTTCCCTTAAAATACCATTGTAGCTGCATTCTGCAAATTTTAATACAATAATTTCATTTTCATTTAACTCAAAATATCTCATTTCTTGTGAGACCTCTTCTTTGTATATTAGTGCACGCACGTGCGCGCATGCATATGCACACACACACACACACACACACACCCAGTTGATTTCATGTTTGCTTGAAACACTCATACGTAAAAAACGAAGTGGTGCGGCTGGCGTGGTGGCTTGGGGGTTATGGCATGAGTACATGGGTTCAAACCCCAGCACACATGTACACAACTAAGTGTCAGAGCAATGAAAGCCATGTGAAAACTCAGTAAGAATTGATTCTCTCTCTCACTGTCCTTCTCTTAAAAAAAAAAAAAAGGAGTGGTGGAAAAATGACCTATTATATTTACTCAGATATTTTACCATTTTTGTTGGTCTTCCTTCATCTCTAAGGTTCCAAGTCCTTTTAGTATTATTTCCCTTCAGCTTGAAGAACAGTCATACATAATGACATTTTGGCAAAAGAACAGTGCATGTACGACAGTGGTCCCATAAGATCATATCGCCCAGTGAGGTCACAGCCTCCTCGATTTGTGTTAGTACACTGTATGAGGGTCATAGAACAACAAAACTGCCTAATGACAACATTTCTCAGAATGTATCATTGTCATTAAAAGATGCACACTGGGGCTCTTTATTTTTTTAGCTATTTATTTAAAGCAGGGCTTCTGGGAATAAATCCTTTCAGTTTCCCTTCATTTGGGATCTTTATTGCACTTTCATTGATGATTTATTCACTGACTACAGAAATCTAGGTTGATGGTTTCCCTACATCTTTTTAAATGTTAAAGACATTGTTTAACGTCTTCTGGCCTCCACAGTTTCGTAAATCATTAGTTTCCTCCCTGGTAACTTAAATCATTGCTTCCTGTACACAATGTGCCATTTTAATACGTCTGCTGTCAAGATGTTTCCTTTACTAATCTTTCCATCAGTTTGATTACAACATAGCATAATTTCCTTTTGGTTTATCTTCTTGGAGTTTTTGAGCCTCTTAAAATTTATCTTTCTACCAAGGAAAGATAGACACTTTATTTGTTCAAATGCTTTTTGTGCAACAAACTCTCTTTTCATTCAGGAATTTCAAATGTTATAAATCTTGGATCTTTTGATATTGTTCTAAAAGTCCCCAAGACTTTTCTTGTTTCTTTTTGCGTTTTTGCTTTTTGCCTTTTCTTCCCATGCCGAGGATCGAACCCAAGGCCTCATGCATGCCAGCTAAGTGCTCCCTTTGGATTTTTTTATTTTGAGACAGTGTCTCACTAAGTTGCTGAGGTTGGCTTCAAACTTGCAACCCTCCTGCCTCAGCCTCCTGAGTAGCTGGGATTACAGGCGAGCACCACCATGCCCTGTTAGCCTTGCTCATTTCTTAAAAACTGTTTTTCTATCTGCTGCTCAGGATAATTTCACGAATCTACTTAGATTAACTGACTCTTCCCTGTGTCATACGCATTTTGCTTTTGAGCCTTCTAGTGACCTTTTTATTTCAGATACAGTTTTCCATTCTAATTTTTTTTAAAGAGAGAGGGAAAGTGAGAGAGAGAGAGAGAGAGAGAGAGAGAGAGAATCATTTTTGTTTAGTATTTCACGTGGCTTTTGTTACTCCAATACTTCATTGTGTACATGGTGCGGGGGTTGGAACCCATGTCCTCATGCATGCCAGGCATGTGCTGTAACTGCTAACCACTGCTCTAGACCCTCAGTTCTAATTTTTTTTTTTAAAGAGAGAAGGACAGTGAGAGAGAGAGAGAGAGAGAGAGAATCAATTTTTATTGAGTTTTTCACATGGCTTTTGTTGCTCTGACACTTAGTTATGTACGTGGGTCCTGGGGTTTAAACCCGTGTACTTGCACATGCCGGGCAAGTGCCATAACCACTGAGCCACCGTTCCAGCCACTCTAAATTTTTTTTTTAATGTTTATGTTTCTGGTGGAGAATTTCTAACTTTCTATTCACTTAAAAATGTTCACCTTTATTTCATGGAACATGGTTATAATATTCACTTTAAAGGTTGCTGATGATTCGAACACCTAGGTCTTCTCAGGTTGGCATTTGTTGATGATCTCTTCCTTTGAGAAGTGGTTGTATTTTAATATTTTAAAAAACTGATTGGATAATTGGTCAGATTTTCTTCCTTCCCTGTATGCCCAAAAAAGTCAGATTACAGCTGGTTCATTTTTAATATTTATGTTTTGACACACTAGTAAACATGTTGATTTTCATTTGTTTCATTCGGCAATCAATCCATTCAGGTTCAGATCACAAGGTCTGTCTCACCTTCTTTAGGAGTTGGTGCTGATGTACGTTCTAGACTTTGCTGTATGTTTGGATCTGCCCTCAAGAACCATTCAGGGATAAAGTCCAGGACATGAGCCATGGCTTGGATTGTAGGTTAGTTCCAAAGCCTTTGCAAAGCTTTTCTGGGTGTCCCATTCACACAGTTCCATTCAGTCACATAAGCAGAGGACCCCTTTTCCAGATCTCTCCTAAGATTTTTTCTATATTCTCCTACTACCAGAGATTCCTTTTCCTGGCCGTAGAATTGGGGCTGTCTCAGAGTTTTAGCCTATCATCCTATGCCTTTGTTCTGTACAACTGGAATCCTTGTTAGGGGCAAAGCAGAAAGAAAAAGAGGGAGAAAACGACACCTCCACACAATCTTTGCATAATAACTGGTTCCTCTATCCAGGGAGCTGGATTTTTTCTGAGGTTCTTAGTTGCTGCTACTCTGGATCCGGCAAAGGAAAAGACGGAAAAAACAAAAACAAAAACAAAAAAAAAATCAATTTTTCCTCTTCTCCAGCTTATAGGTCTCCTTTCTGGACCTCTGGCCAGAAAACAACTCTCACAGAGTTCTTGTTATCCCTCCTCACTAAGCTGTTTCCCAAATCAGTCAGCACTAAGATAAAGGAGGAAAATACCATCCCAAAGCAGAAAACTCAATGCCAACCAACTGGGTGTCTGAGCTTTGAACTCCCTCCGAAGGGTGCTGCTTTTAACTCTGTCCAGAGGATTTAGTGCTCATCAGTGAAAGAGATGGGCCACGGTGTGCTTACTCTGCCTTGCGCAATGCTGTATGTTCTCTATTGATTTGTTTATTGATTTTGAAAGGTACATTAAGTTAAAACCTACTTATTTTTATTTCATTCAATTCATCAAACAAATGCAACTGCCAATCAATGTTTGGCTCAGCCTGATAGCATCAGCATTATCATCAGCAGGAAAGGTCATGCCACGGGGAACTGACAACTTCCACTAGTCCCAAGGCTGCACATTAGAATCAAGCAGGGATTTTTAAAAAGTATCAATTTCTGGATCACATCCCAGTGCCAGGAGGTCAGAATTTCTGGGTGGGGTGCCAACATCATATTTTGAAGTTTCTCAGTAACTGACATATAGCTGAAGATGGGAAACACTCAACTGGATTAGTGAAATTATGAAGGGTCCATGGACCTTTCCAGTATCTAAAATCTTTCCTGATATTCACTGTCACCTGATGGGAAGCTCTGGGGCCAGAGAATAAAATAACTGAGTAAGGAATGGGAGCTTCCTGTTTCTGGGGGGGGGGCTACAGAGACGCTGTGCCTGAGGTTTTCGGTGTGTGTGGTAAGATGCTACCTTAAAAAATAACACATAAACCCTCAAAGACCTTGCCAGACCCTGGCCTCTCCTAGCAACCAACCTTATTGGCTTCAGGGTAGTGATGCACCGCAGTGCCCCAGCACTAGTATGGACACACACACACACACACGCACGCACCCATGCATACACACTGAGCTCTTTGCCCACTGATATAAGGCAGCATGTTCAAGGAACATGTTAGGCAGGGGATCCATCCGTGCCTTGATCAGTCATCTTGAGGTCCTTCTAGGAAATGCACACAGATAGAAAGGGGTGGAGAAGTGAGTGTGCTTGTGTCTCTTCGAGCTTCCTATTCCAGATGGAATACCTGGACTTTTACCTGCATATTTAATGTATGCTCTAGCCCTGTCATCTTGGGGTCTAGAATTGCAGGTGCAGGACGCTGACTTGCCTGGTTTTCACAGTGCACCTTGCTAATTTGTTCAGTACTATGCAGGGAGGATAGGAAACCAAACCATGGCGTGGAAAGATGCAAAATCATTTTCCAAAGCTAACCAACCAAGGACGGGTGACCCACAGGTTTGATTCCCTGCGCCTCTGTGCTCCTCCATACCTGAGGTCCCATTAGTTCCCGAGTATCCCTCTGAGGCTAGGCCACTAGGGGGCAAAAGGGGGATTTCCTCAAGGGTGCTGCAGAGGAAGGTGCCTGGAAAGGAGCTGGGGATCAGCCCTAGCTGCCCTGGGTGGGGTACACTGATTCCTAGGGGCTGGGGGTGTCCAGAGGTGCCAGCCAGAGGGTAGACAGGGCTTGGGGCATAAAAGGTCAAGATACATTGGAAGGGTGGTCACTCCAACAAGGACAGCCAAGGGTCAGTCCCTCTGGCACCGATTTACTGGCCCTGCCTAACTCTGGCTGCCTCTCCCTGCCTTCAAGAGGCCCTCAGCCACAACAATTAGCTACAAACCTTCCTCTCCAGCACAGCCCTGTGGCCCCACCCCATTCCTAACAACCCCCCTGGAGGCAACTGTCCTTGGTGATAGCCCACCTGGGATCTCACACACAGAGTCGCACCATCCCTCCAGCAACTCACACCAGGCTTCCTGCCTGGTCCCTGGAACACTCTTGAACTTTTCTGTCCACTTGCTTACACACCTATCCAGTCCCTAAGCCAGTGAGGCAGGAGCTGGGTCTCCTATTTAGGTGGCCTCTTGTGCCTAGCAGGAGGGGTTCAATGACAGCTGCAAAAAGGCTATAAATGAAACTCCAAACGTTGAAACAAAACTTCCCAAACAGACAGATTATAGGTTACCCCATCACTTTGTCAAATCTTCTGAATATAAGACCTCCCAAAGGATGTTTTTAAGTAACCAGTTTCTCTTGACTTATTTTAAATGAGTTACCTGTATTTATGCACAACTTTTTTTTTTTTAAACAAATGCTCCCACTGTGGGAAGCAGGGGACTCTGGGGTGTAAAGCAGGGGCTGTTACGAAAGCCATGGAGACATCACATCCTGAACCTCTGGCTGCGGACCCCCTACCTCCACCCCCACAGGTTTCCCAGCCACAGTACAGAGTCTTGGCATCGCTGGTGACTGCAGTATATCCCAATGCATAGGGTCAGAGGGCAGGGATGGGCTCAGCAGCATGGTCCTCCCTTCCAGCTGAGCACCCTAGTGGCTGCTGGGAAAACACACTTGGAAGTGCACATTTCTGCTAAAGAGTCCCCTCCTGATGCAGGAGCTTCTGGTCTTCTCCAAAGAAGTCTTGGGGCCTTCACCACCCCCCACCCCGAGCAAACTTTCCTTCTCCTAGAGAAGCCTGGTAAGAAGATAAACTATCAGTACTTTCATAGACGAACTCAAACTATGGTTTTTAAGACCAAAAAAACCAAAACAACAACAACAACAACAACAAAAACCAATCTGGCCATCTGTCAGGAGTGAGTGGAGGCCAGGCAGTGAGGTGTGACTGGCAGGTGACAGGGAAACATGGGGTCTGGAGCTCCCCTGTAGGGATGTGGGGGTGTGGGTCAAGTGGCCTCTAGCAGTGGCCCCAGGCACTTCTCCAGCCTCCTTGGTCCCCTTTACCACCCCAGGGGATACAGCAGGACTTGGTAGGGGGATCACTCAGGGCCTTGGCTTGCAACTTAGAAATTTCCCATGACTGCCTCAGGCTGGGAGTCCCCAAAGTGACAGTTGGTGATATCCAGCTTTGGCTCTTTCTCACCCTGCATGCTATCTCTGGCCTGCTCTGTACCAGGATAATTTCTTCAGATGTAGCAGAGTCACCTGGGGGCTATGCCCACCCCAGTACATCTGATTCAGCAAGTTGGGTGGAGCTAAGAATGTTCCTTTTTAACATCTGCCCAAATATCACTGAAAACCTCTGCGATAAACGTGGAATACCACGATATCTTGCTATGTGATGAGCGACAAGCCCCTCCCCATCCCCACCCAGCAGCCACATGTGTGGAATCAATAATAAAAAGCCCATGATTACTTCCCAGAAAAATGGATGATCAGATTACGGATCTCAGGAGGTTAAAATGAAATTGTCACAGCATGCCCACAAGTCCCCGCACACCCCCACATTCCCATCACCTCAGTGACCATGAGAGAGAAATCAGGATTTCAAGCACACCCACTGTCATTTAACCAGACAGAGATTTGAGTGACAAGAGCCACTACCTAAGATAAAGCTCAATTCACCTTTTTCTTCCAAAATTTGGCAAACTGCCTTCCCAGGCTGTTCCTGAACCTATTTTTCAACACCTGACAGCTATCAGCCTGCAGTTGTAACCTACATAGTGTTTACTGCTCCCTTGGTGAGCCCTCATATCTCTGTGGCTGGGTTCATGGGCTTCTGCCAGACTAAGGGAAGGACAGTGTCCCCAGGTGATAAGGCTTAGCAACCCAGGCTGAGTTAGCCTGTGGCTTCATCTCACATTGCAAGAGCGGGATGGATGTCAGATGGCCCCTTAGAAACTGAGGGTTCCAAAATCAAGGATATGGATGCCCTCTCCAGAGCCAAATGCTCTGCTACCCCAAAGAGTCATGCAGCAGCCCACATAGAATCCATGCACACATGCCCACTAATTTCCATTAAGTCCAACTGAGTCCTGAGATCCTGGCCCTTAATGTCAGCTGGGAGCTGGGCAAAGTCACCAGGGAGACAATAGGGCAGGAAGAACCCTTTGGGAGTATGTGTGTTGAAGACACTTTCATTCCTGCTGAACTTTCCGTTCAGTCACTGTAAGGTAAAACCTATGGTGAAGAATCCAAAGTTAAAACACCAACACCAACCAGGCATGATGGCTCTCGCCTGTAATCCCAGCAACTGGGGAGACTGAGGCAGGAGGACTGCGAGTTCAAAACCAGCCTCAGCAACTAAGGCCCTAAGCAACTTAGTGAGACCCTGTCTTAAAATAAAATATAAAAAGGGCTATTGCTCAGTGGTTAAGCAACCCTGGGTTTAACCTTTGTTTAAAAAACACAGAAAGAAGGAAGGAAGGAAAAGAAAGTAAACACCAACACCAGAGGTCTGTTTCAGTGATTCGCAAATTGTTGGTCCCTGGACCAGAAGCATCTGTGACCCTTGGGAACTTATTAGAAATGGAAAATCCTGGGCCTCCCCACAGACAGACTGAGCCAGACTGGAAACAGGGGTGTTTTAGTAAACCCTCCAGAAGATGCTGATGCATGCCCACACCTGAAAGTCATTGCTGTATTTTAACACCTTGTTAATTTGAATCTGTTCTTAACCATTCTGTGCAAGAAGCCAGAGGGAAGCCTGCAAAGCTGACATTGGCTTTAAGCATCCCTCTTCAAGGTAAACACATAGCACACAAACATTCTTCTTCATACTTTATTTTCCCACAGTCTTCATCTGAGGTTATGTCTGCACTGAAATCTAAAGAAACCCAAGCCCCTACTCTTTATTAACCACCAAATGATAGCAATCAATCAATGGGTAATAAAGAGACTGGCTGGGGGTGGAGCTGTGGCTTGGGGGTTACAGCGCTTGACCGGCATGCGCAAGTATGGGAGTTCAAAAACCAGCGCCCACGTACACAACGGAGTCTTGGAGCAATGAAATCTACTTGAAAAACTAAATAAAAGAATCTTAAAAAATTGATTCTTTCTCTCTCTCTCACTGTCCCTCTCTCTTACTGGCTGGCTTGTATCTCGGGCTCTTAGGAGGCAGCCTCTAAATCCTTGAAATTTCCAAGAGACAGGAGTGTCCTGGTACTCATGTTGAGCCCCTGAGTTTTGTTAAGGAAACGACTATGGTTGGGGGCTACTGAAACCAAAGAGAACGACCTAGCTATTAGAGGAGTGGGGCTTTGAGACCAGAGTCACCTGACAGAAGGTGACCCCCCAAGAAGTGGAGGATGGCGAGGCTAGATATTGAGTTCAAACAATGATGCAATCCATCATGCCTATGACATGAGACCCCAATAGAAACCAGACATGGAAGCTCAGCCCAGCTTCCCTTGTCAGTAATAATTTTTGTTTACTGTCACACTTCAATGCCAGGAGGAAAATGTGTTCCCCAGGGATGAGAGAAACTCGGCGTTGGATCCCTCGCAGACTTCACCCTGTGTGTCTTCTTTAGTCTGGTTCTGACTGTATCCTTTCATTACAATATAGCTCTCCTTGCTAACGACAGCAGTTTCTGCATTCTGTGAGTCATTCCAGTGAACCGTCACATCTGGGATTGGGTGTGGGAATGCCCACGTTTGTAAGTAGCTGGTAAGAAGTGAAGGTGGTCTTATGCAAGACTGTGCCCTTAGCCTCTAGTTTCGCTAATTCTGGACAGAAGCTCTGCGCTAAAACACCTTCGGATGGACAAACGGAGCCAGTGCTTGACAAGACCCACACCCATCACTAAGACCTCCCCGCTTTGATGTCTTTCCTGCACCTGACTCCTTGATGTTCCCTTACCTTGTTTTATGTGATAGGAACTTTCTTCCCACATCAGGAATGTTTTTATTCTTCTTTATATTCCCCTGCTCCTTAAGTGCCTGGCTCTTAACCTGTAGCTTATGAATATCACCTGGACATCTTGCCAGTAATTCTGAGTGAGAGATTGGGGTGGGGGCCCGTTGGTGCAGACTTGGAAGGGATACCCCATCATCCAGGATAAAGAAGGAAGATGCTCCCATTCCTTAGCACACAGGGCCTTGCTATGGAGCCACGCTGCTGCAGCAGAGGACACGGTCCACACTACCCACACTGTGGATGTTTCTAACCCGCCTGCATTTGCTGTCCACCTTAGATGCAGTTCCCACTGCAGGGGTGGACCGGGAGGCAAAGAAAGGACACCTGACTCTAGAAGGCTCAGGATCAGGTGTGAGAGGCACAGAACCAACGAGATGAAGATAATGAAGGCAGTGCTACTGATTACAAGGTGCATTTGGCATGGGGAAGGACAGCACCATCTTTGGGGATGAGGAGTTTAACAGACAGATGGCTTCCTTCTGAATTGGAGGTTATCCCAAGTCAGAAATTGGTAAGATAGGCAGATGGATCACAAGATAAAAAAAAAAAAAACCTGTGGTATTACTCAGGATTTTCCAGAGAAAGGATCAAAAGAGAGATTTATTTCAAGGAACAGGCTCATGTGATTGTGGAGGCTGGCAAGTCTGAAATCTGGAGGGCAGGATGACAGGCTGGATATTCTGCAGGAGTTAACACTGCAAGTCTTGAATCTGAAGACAGCCTGGAGGCAGCATTCCTTCTTCCCCGGGAGACTTGGATTTGAGCAGACTTTTGGCCTTCGACTGATCAGATGAGGCCCACCCACAGAACAGAGGACAACAAGTTTTACTCAAAGTCTACCAATTTAAATGTTAACATCAACCAAAACAGACCTTCCCAGCAACATTTAGACTGGAGTTTGACCAAGCAGGACACCATAGCCTAACCAAGTTGACACATGAAATTTACTATCACAACAGAACATTCTGTTCCTTTGAGACACACCAGCCAAAGGTACCTCAGAACCACGGCCAAACAAGATGAAATTCCTTTTCTCATAGAGTATCACCTCATCCAATACTACCCAGATCTGGGCATTATTCCTTTAGACAGTCCTTTCAAAGACAGTCTCTTTGCTACATACCCGTGGCCTATGGCTAAGGTATACTCTTGGTAATACTACCTTCATTTTCTCAGAAACAAGAGAGCATCCTGTCCACAATCTGCCATCCTAAGGATCCCTGAGTAGTTACGGCATCCTGGGATTCAGAACTTAGGTACAAAGTAGCCTGACTGGAAGACCCAAGGCAGCTGAGGTGTGGAAATGGCTCTGTGCAGCTGTCATTCATACCTGCTAGGCAAGGAAGTGTGTCCCTTCTTCAGACACATCTGCAAGTGCCAGACGTCCCTTAACCAGACCAGGGGTCTTTATAAGAGATCCGGTTCCTCACCCACTCTTCAAGTGCACACAGAAGTCATTGCCATTATACATAAACACTAATTCACCAGAGAATCTGAAGTACCCCCATCTGTATAATTCAGGAGATAGGTCACTTAACTTAAAAAGTAAAATTGAGGGGCTGGAGCGGTGGCTCAGCGGCTACTGCACTTGCCCCGCATGCGCAAGTACGCGAGTTCAAACCCCAGTACCATGTACACAATGAAGTGTTGGAGCAATGAAAGCCACATGAAAAACTAAATAAAATTGTTTCTTTCTCTCTCTCGCTGTCCTTCTCTCTTAAAAAAAAAAAAGTAAAATTGAAGTAGTTATTTATTGACTTTTGAGCATAAATCCCTAAGTCTTTTCCATCTATTCCAAGCCCTCTGGAGTTCCCTATCTTCCCAAAGCAACTTGATATACTTTTTTAAAACATGACTCAGAACCAGACAGAAATGCAAGGCAAGTACTAAAACTCTATTTCAGAACATGATGGGAATCTATCTTTGTATAAAGCACCCTGGATAATTCTTATGCACCTTAGAGTCTGAAAATCACAGCCCTCTGTACCCACAAGCTCTGTATCTGAGGATCCAGCCAACTGTGGATTGAAAAAAATAAATAGGAAAAAATTGTGCTGGTACTGAACATGTACAGACATCTTCCTTTCCATCATTCCAGCATAACAACCACTTGCACGGCATTTGCGATGCATTAGGTAATAGAAGTTATCTAGAGGGGCCAGGGGGTAGAAAACGGAAAGAAAATTCATGAAAAAAATGTATATTACAAAAGGAAACAAGTACAAGAAGAATAGCAATGATAAGAGGGGAAAAGTGAGGCATTGCTAATATTAACTGGTAACTGGAAAATTTCTCAGTAATTTGCCACTCGGGAACAAAACTCAGAAATTATTTCAACATGAGAGAAGGAGAAGCCTGGGAAGGAAATAACATCATGTTAATGTTTTTGTTTAGTAGGGAGGATGACATTAATTAACTCTAGATGTCAATGCAAAAATACAAGTTTATCTTTGACATTTCTATGAAAATAGGATGCATAACTTCTAAACCATTAGAGGAAAACCAACAAAACAGAGACAACTCAATCCAACTCAACAAAAGATAAAAAAGAGATAAAAGAAAGAAGTAATAAGAAAACATTAACAGACCAAAATGTCAAAACAGTCTGAATATATCAGTATCACTGGATGGATTAAATTCACCTGATAAAAATGATTTTCATTTAAAACAACAAAAACAAAACAAAATTCAGTTATGTTCTTGTTAGGGGTTGAATGAATGGTGATTTGCCCCTTGGCCTTTACAAGGGTGATTAAGTTAAATGAGGCTGTTGATAAGGTCCTGATCCTCCTTGAATGCGGTTCTTATAAAAGATAAATTTGGACACACAGAGAGACATCAGGGACACACATGCACAGAGGAAAGACCATGTGAAGAGGCAGCAGGAGGGCAGCCATCTGCAAGCAAGGAGGGCCTGGCACCTTGATCTTGGACTCCCAGCCTCCAAACTGAGCAAAAATAAATGTCCACCGTTAAGCCACTTGGTTTGTGGCACTTTGTCATGACAACCCTAGAAAATTAATAGTGTTTTTTATTACTCTTTTTTAATCCAGCTGGTGCAAAAGAGATCCTCAAATGATTTTAGAAATTCAAGCATGGGTTGCTTTGTCTTTTGCATTGCTATACCTAAGACAAAATGACATGAAGACTACTAAAAATACAAGTACAGAAAAAGATGCACCAAACAAATGCTAACAAAAGAAAGCAGGCATGGTGATATTAATCAGACCTAAGAGATTTGAATAGGAAAGTCTGTAAAGGAACAAAAAGAAGTACTCCTATTAGTAAAAGGAATAATCCACCAAGAGCATCATCTTGTACCTTGATCCACTTAGCAATACACCTCCACGGTACAAAGCAAATCACAAAAATAAACGATGAAATTAATAGCCATTACTCATGTGGGAGACTTTCAGAGAAATCAAGTTAATTAGATAAAAATAAGAAGGGATAAAAAATTTACATAACAATGAACAAGATTTATTTAGAAATTTTTACTCAACAGAAAATAAGTAGAGTTTAAAAAAAAAGTTTTAATGATATAACGAGCATTAAGCAAGACTAGCTATGCAGCGCAAGACCACAAAAGAAATGCTATGTTCTGCAAAGAATTTGTGCTGGCCACAGTCATTAAATATCATGCAATAAAATTAGAAATTAATGAAAAAAAGATTGTGTTACTTATCAATTTATCGCATCCCAATTCTGAATTCACCCTTCCATGTTTGGGCTGTGATGAACAAGAAAATTCCCCTAAGCATTTCTCCTTTATGATGGGCACAATGCTGAGCTTTCCTTGTACAAAAAGAAGGCCACTGCAGGGGGAAGAGACAGCCTGCAGTTCCCAGCTCAGGCCATGGGCCTGGAACACAGTCCTTCTACAACTTGCAGCAGTGACCACCCTTGGGATGGAAACCAGAGTTTTTGCATGGCCAGCTACTTGCTGGACTCACTCGAAACACCCTGAATAGCTGCATGGTCTGGAGGGTCTCTTACTGAGCAACTGTTCCTTCTGCATGCTCTGTACCTTCCAATCGCCTCTGCTCTGCTGATGCCCAAACTTTCCTCATAGGCCACTTGTTCCTGTTCCCTTCCTGAGCAGTCGAGGGTGGTCTATTGTTACAACAGAAGCTGCAGACCAGCTCTGGCCTGCTCCAAACCAGCAAGTTGTCATGCTTTCCAATGGCTCAAGCACATCCTCCCCAGAAATCTGAACCCCTTCCAAGTTTCTCTCTCCTTGGGTATTCTCAGGCAGCCATTAGATACCTATAGTTTCCTCTCTTATAATTACTCTTATTTTCACAGTTAATAATTCCTTATATAAATGCCCCTTAACTTATGTTGGGGTTATGTCCTAATAAACCCATTGTAGAGTTAAAAAATCATAAGTCAAAACACTGACTATCCCTGTTCAACATTCTGTGTCATTTCTATCTCCTGATTGGACCCAGACTGCCAGGGACTGGTGCATGGAGGAGTTCTCAGACACAGAGCCCTAAAGGTGTGATTTGGAGATGGCTTGGTCATGCTCTTGGCCTTGAGTGCCATGCTGAACACCTTGCCACTGGGAAATGGGAAGCTAGTAAGCTACAGCAGGCGGTGGCATCACAATTAGTCAAGCTATCATCGTCATCAGTTGTGATGAAGTGTGACTGAAGCATGTTCTTTGGGAACTCGAGTGGCCTGCTGTACTTGACCATTGTGACAGTAACGACGACTGTAAGGACTGTGGTGGCAGCTGGATACTGTTGAGTGCACTTGGGTGCGTGATAAGCTCAGATCTGTTAACTCTTACCTCAGTTCATGGTCTGAGAATCAGACACTTTCCAAAAATATCCTTTGGAGAATAATTTCTTAAGTCCACAGGGCTATTATTGCCAGAAATCAACCTAAAATTTAGCTGTACAAATTGTGGAAAAAATAAGAGTTGAATAATAAGAGGAATAAGAATTCAATCCACACCCTCTCCAAGCTTTATGTGAAGAAAGTTGAGGCAATAATCAGGGAAGAAAGAGATTTTGAACTTGGAACATGAACTTCTGAATGGATCCAGATGAAACTGGCAATCTTGAAGCCCCAAGACATTCCAAGACTCTTAACTGTAGAAGTTGCTTGTCCAGTGATGTCCAAGGAGGCAAGCCTTCCTTGAAAACCTTTTGATATCCCTCCTTCTGATATCCCTCCTTGTAGTAGATGCTTTAAAAAGTGTCTACATGTTTCAGGGGCAAATACACATTATCAGAAACAGCCTGTACACCAAAAACACTGCAAGACCTTGATAACGCATGCGGAATGTGTGCACAAGTGCAACCTCAGAGTGTTAAAAGACCATGGATAGAGGGATATAACATCAGATCAGGCCAGTTTCATTGAGTGAGTGGATCTGAATTTAACATATGAGCTGATGCAGCTAGATATGGCTCTAACAGTTTGCTTTGCAGGTTGATTGACATTTGGACATAGTAATAGCCTATATTTAATGACTTCACATGTCACAGCTTCCCTGGAATGCTACAGAGGAGGGAATCCAAAGACTCAGGAAGATATGAATGCTGGATTGATTTATTATGTGTGACCTGTACACTCACCACCCAGCTATGTTCCAGGAATGGTCCCAGAAAGTACTCCATTCACCAAGGCATTGAGGACTGCAATAGAGACAAACATCTGCACACCCAAAAAACTGAGTGATTGCTCTCCTTTCCAGGCCAGATGACACTGTAGGAGATGTCACTGCTGAGATGGAGTCCATGATTCCAATGGGGATCATCGAATTCCAGAATAGCAGAGACCAAATGAGGTATGTCAGCCATTAAGAAAATCAGGGGTGTTCCAGTCATCAGAATGCTTTGGCTTGCAGAGACCTTGGTGGTGTCTGATTGATTATGGTACTGCTAGATCTACATGATAGGAGAAAACTCAATACAACATGACCTGAGTCCCCAGAATGGAGAATCATGGTTTCTCCCTTAGAGTCTAGATTAAGTCAATATACACACAGAGCCTTTTGTTAAAGGAGAGGCAGGAGCCCCTTGAGGAAAAACTACACATACTGTAAATCTTCCCCCAAGTTTTTCCTAAAAGGATCTGCCATCCCTAAAAGTCTGGGAACTGGACAAAAGAAACAGCCATACCTCACGGGGGATACCAGATGTTGACTATGGACAAGTGATATTCCAGCTAATAAATGCAAACTGTAGGAGAGAATTATAAAACCACAAATTTATAACAACTAGCGAATTAACTGATTGAGGCCAGAATCATCAATAGATAATGCAGAGTTAATTGGGCTCCCCATGTATGCATGCGGCACCAGACTGTTCATAGATGACTTGTAAGTTTTAAGAGGAATAAACAACTTCATAATTGAGGGCTCATGCTGTCACCTGCTTAACCCGGTGATTAATTGTAACTAGTCAGATCAATTACTATTAATGAGAAAAGCACACAACCAAATATAGGTGGCCTCTGTAGCCACAGGTTCCAGACCTGTAGATTCAACCAACCATGGATCAAAACTTGTCATTATTCCCTAGATAATGCAGTATAGCGATTATTTATGTAGCATTTACCTCGTATTAGAGACACATTGCCTAAAGACGATTTAAGGCCTCGGGAGGATGTGTGTAGGTTCTATGCAAATGCTACACCATTTTACATAGCGATTTGTGCATCCTGGGACACTGGTACCTGCAGGGGGTCCTGAACTAATTGTCTACAGATACTGAAGGACAACTGGATTATGTAATTGTGCTATTACAAATATGAAACACACAGAACCACTTATGAAAGTATTCCAGCCAAAATGTTTAATCTATATCTAAACATGCATTCTTAGTTTAGATTTATCATTCAGCAAATATTCCTTTTTCCATTAAAAAAGCACACTTGCCAACTCTCTGACATGAGGCTTGCCTAGGGGATGTGAATCAAATAACATTGTGCAAGTTCCACAAGACCATGCCTTTGGGCCCCTGTGTTCCTATGATTCCCCCTGAGCACTGCACACTCTGAAGCCCCCAGCACTAGCCCTCCAGTCTGAGTCTCAGAACAAGCATGGCGCGAAGGTGTGATGAGTCCTCATACTCATATGCTTCCTCAGCATCCATTCTGAATACAGGTTGGACCTTCTTACACAGAAGCAGAGCTCAAGCACCCATGACATGGTTGCCAATTCTACACTTCCTCTCAGTTCCTTGATGTCAATCCAGATATCTGCATTACTCCACCACTACAGCTGACCATTTCTCCACAGGACAGCTAGATGCAGCTTACTCAGTTGTCCACGCTGGCTCTGGCACCCCACATGAGATATGCTTCAGAAATTGCCTATCAGTGTGACCCCCACAAAACTCATGCCTGCGTGCTTTAAAGCCACCAATCACAACTCCCAGGAGACCTGTTTGGATAATGCCCTAGACCACAGTAAAGGCACCGGTCGACGGATCTTCTCTCTACCCACTTCTGATCTCCACACACATGGATATGTGTGAGCACATGTGTGTGGACTAGGTATACTCTGTTACCCCAGAATCTGTGAGTAATGCAATCTTTATATTCATCTTGTGTCTCTCCTAATCATTAGAGGGGCATTGTCCATCTAAGACACATTGATTCAACACACAGAGCCATCCCAGTGACCTGCAACATGAACACAGAGGCACTTGTGCTGACATTCACTGTCATATGTCAAAAAGGCTCTGCTGTTACTGTTGTCATGCAGCAAAACCGACTAATACAGAAGGCTTTGCATCTAAATTCCAGTTTATGAGAACGAAAGATAGAAGGAAAAGTTAAATGATCCCGCAAGAACACAATCAGGACAAATGCTAAAGACAGGACTTGATACAGGACAAGTACCAGTCTGGCCTGAGCAGTTGCGAAATGCAATGAAACAGAAGGGGAAAGGGCATGTGCTTGTCAAAAGAGAAGACAGGAGACACTAGCCCACAGTACTGCCCGGCGATGACTGGGACCTGGTCAAGAAGCCAGCTGTAAATGACACTTTGGGGACATATGAAGAATGTGCACTATAGAGTGGTATTAGATGATAGCAAATGACTGTAAATTTTTAGTATGATAATGTTATTGTGGAAATGAGGGAAAAAAAAGAAATGAGGGAAAATGTACTCATTTTAAAAGTGCATACTGAAATTGTATGGTCAAATGATGATTGGTGACTATGATTATTTTAAAACTGCATCAAAAAGGAAGAGGAAACAAACATGACAAAATGTTAGCAACAAAGATCAAGCAAATACGGCAATGCGTACGTTCATTACAGCTTTTTTTCTCTTTTCCTGTGACTGAGAAAATTGTTAGTTCAGTAAGGTTGTGACAATCATCCAAGATGTGTTGCCATTACCAACACCTCTCCAAACCTATCGATGTCAAACATCAAATAACAGATCAAGAGGGACTGCATGTAACGGAGGGTGTGATGAATCCAACAAACCATTCCTAATTAAAAATACCCTAAAAAGCAGACCAAGAAGCATACTTCCTTCACTTGATAAAAATACCTAACAGCAAATGAAGTGAACACCGTGTTATAGTGAGACCATAAAAGCATTTCCTGTCCACTTAGGAACAAGATTAGGATCCTTCTGTCACTGTCACTGTTAACTCTGTACTGGTCATCCTCACTAGAGCTATTAATACCGGGAGAATTCTCAAGATGTACAATGTTTGAAAGGAAGAAGGGAAGGAGCTATTCTTTTGGACAATCATGAAAATCAGCTGACAAATTTCAGAACTACGAAGTTTTATCAAGGTGAGTTCAATATATAAAAATCAATGGCTTTCCTAACCAGCAGCAAAAATGAATTAGAGAATGTAATGATGAAAAAAATCTCATACACAATGGCAACAAACTACAAACCATCTAGAAAAAAACAACAAAAAATGCATAAACCCCTCATGAAAAACACCCTGTGCCCCTGGGTGAAAACAAATAATACAATAAATATTTTAATTTGGTCTAAATCAATTTATAAAGTCTATGCAACTCCAACATAACCTCCAATGAGGATAATAAAATTCAGATTGAAAAATCTTGTAAGTTTGCTCAAAATAAAAAATTAAAAAAAAAAATTCAGATTGAAGAGAAAATAACTATAGAAGCACTGAAGAACAGCAATGGAAGATACAGAAGTAAAACCTATACAAGATTTTTAAATCAGCACAAGAATATACAAATGGACCAACAGAAAAGATTACATAAGAGCCTAATAGCTATGATAAATTTGCACATGATAAAAGTAACTTCAAATTGTGTGTGAGTGGGGGGAATGAGCTATAATCTTTGCAATCCATTTAGCTTAAAAAGTTATAGCCCTGCCTCACACAATTCACAAGAATAAATTCCATATGGACGAAAGCAGGAAATTGACGAGTCTGAAACACCATAGACACTCAAGAGTAGGGAGGCCTTCTGGAAACATCTAGGGAAAGGCCGACCGTCATCAGGAAAATGCAAATCAAAAGCACAATGAAGGGTCACACTTGGGAAAATGAATTTTATTTTTTAAAAAATAAAAAAATGTTGGTGAGAATGTAGAGAAAAGAAATTGGCCACCATGGAAAACAATATGGAAGTTCCTTGAAAGAACTAAAAACAAAACCACCCCGTGATGCAGCAATCCCAGCTGTGAGTAGACATCCACAGGAAACAAAATCAGTATGTTGAAGGAACATCTGCACTCCCACATTCAGCGCAGAATCATTCACGATGGCCAAGACAGGGAGATAGCCTAAATGTCCTCTAACAGAAGAGTCGAGAGAGAAAATAGAGTATATGTTCACAATGGAATGTTATTCAATTTTTTCTTTTTTTAAAGAGAGAAGGACAGCAAGAAAGAGAGAGAGAATCAATTTTTATTAAGTTTTTCACATGGCTTTCATTGTTCTGACACTTAGCTGTATATGTGGGTGCTGGAGTTTGAACCCACGTACTTGCGCATGCCAGGCAAACACCGTAACCACCCAGCCACTGCTCCAGCCCCCTGTCATTCAGTTTTTAAAAAGAAAGAAATATTAGCATTAACAGCAACACACATGAACCTGGAGGATATTATGTTAAGCGAAATAAACTAAGGACAAAAAGATAAATACTGCATGATCTCACTTACATGAAGAATCTTAAAAAGTCAAACTCATGGTAGCAGAGAATAGAATGGTGGCTGTCAGGGACTTGGTTGGGGAGATACTGGTTGAAGGGAACAAAGTTTCAGTTCTACAAGTTAAATAAGTTCTAGAGATCTACCATTGAGCACATTGCCTATAGTTAGCAATACTGTATTTACTTAAAAATTTGTTAAGAGGGTAGATAGTCTATTAAGTGTTTTTTATCACAAATAATAAAACAGAAAGAAGGTAGGAGGAAACTTTGCAAGTGACGGAGGTTTATGGCAAACACTATGGATGGTTTCATGGGTGTATACTTACCTCCAAACTCATTAAGTTGTACATACCAAATATGTATTGTGTGTCAATCATACCTCAATAAAGTGGTTTTTAGAAAAATAACTTTCATAATGGGAATAAAATTGAAAAGAATGCAATTTTTCTTTCTATATTTCTGTGATCCCTAAGTGAACTATTTAACATCAGCAACAACAAATAATTTTTTAACCTGCATCAAGAAGAAAGCCTAAGGGGCTGGAGTAGTGGCTCAGTGGTTGTGGTGCTTGCCTGGCATGCACAAGGATGCGGGTTCAAATCCCAGCACCACCTACACAACAGAGTGTCAGAGCAATGAAAGCCACATGAAAAGTTAAATAAAATTGATTCTTTCTCTCTCTCTCTCTCTCTCTGTCCCTTTCTCCTTAAAAAAAGAAAAACAAAAAAGCCTAAAACAAGGAAGACAAATAACAGACTAGGAAAAATATTTTAAGTGTATTTAACAGAGCTTAGCACTCAGGATGTATCAAAACTTTTTTGCTCTACATCATTAGCTATAAGGGAAATGCAAATCAAAACTTCAATGAGATAACACCTCACTCCTGTTAGAGTGGCAAAAATGAAAAATTCTAACAACAACAGATGCTGGAGGGACTGTGGGAAAAGAGGAACACTGTTACACTGCTGGTGGGACTGCAAACTGGTTTAGCTACTATGGAAAGCAGTGTGGAGAATCCTCAAAAAATTAAGGATGGAACCACCTTACGACCTAGCTATCCCACTCCTGGGTATTTTCCCAAAAGAGTTAGAATCAGCATATTAGAGTGATGTGGCTTCATCAATGTGTATAGCAGCTCAATTTACTACAGCTAGATTATGGAACCAACCCAGATGCCCCTCACTGGACGAATGGATTCAAAAACTGTGGCACATATATACAATGGAATACTACTCGGCCATTAGAGAAGACGATATTATGGCTTTTGATATCAAATGCATGGAGATGGAAAGAATTATGCTAAGTGAAGTATCCTAATCTCAGAAACTCAAGGGCACAATGGTTTCTCTCATCTGTGGAAGCTAGAATACATTAGGAAACAGTATGTTAGATGGCTAAGCTAATAATATTTGCAAACTGTATGATTCTTAACGCAACAGGGAGAGGACTCCCTAGGATACTTGGAGGCTTAGAGTAGGGGACGGGGGGGGGGGAGGGTGTAGGAAGAACACCTAGGAGACTGGAGGGTGGGAATAGGGGGGAATCAGCTCAGAAGAAGATCTCTGACTTCCGCGAGATATCCATTTAATTCAGGGGTTCTTCTGGGAGAAACAGCAACATGGGGAACCTAAGCTGGGCATCCATGATAAGGCATTAGCCCTGGATAAATAAGTATATATACATTGGTTCTTGAATGTTTGATAATGTTTCCCCCTCATTTGTAACTCAATATCCATTTAATAAAAAAAAAACTTTTTTTGCTTGTATATCCACAACCACTCATTTGAATACCAAAATACCTCATACATATCAATACAAAAAAGAAAAACAACCCAATGGGAAACAATTACAAAAAGATAACTGATAAAAGAGAAAATATAAGTGCCAAAAACAAAGGCAAATATTTTTTACCTCACAAACAATCCAGAAAAAAATATAAGACTGAGATCTTCTTCCCACCACATCACCAAAGTTATATCAGGCGATGGGGACACTGTGGGGACACTTTGTAGCCATTTGGAAGGGAACACCAGAGTATCTGTGAAGCTGCAAATACAGATGAAACCCAGCAATTCCACTTCTTGCTGTCTCCCCTGGAGAAACATTAACCCACAAGCATCCCTATTTATGATAGCAACCATTAGAAAACAATCCAAAGTTTCATTAGTAGGAAAGTGCTCATTAAATGGTATCTCATACTGTACACACAGTCCCTGAAAGTCTCTGCAGCAGTTAAAGCAAATGAAGTAGACCTCAAAAATGGACCTGTGTGTGCAGATAGTTCTCCAAAGTATCATGCTGCGCACAATTCAAGGAGCAGAATAATGCACAGACTCTGAGATCCCTTGTGCAGTATAAAAATGAGACACAGCCAATGTTTGCCACTGTGGGCTGGATACGGCTGGATATGTTTTGAGTGTGTCCCCCGAGGTTTCATGTATTGAAATTTACTCCCCATTCTGAGGGTGGAAACTTAATCCAACTATGGTGGTTAGAGATGGAACTTTAGAGAGGTGATTAGGAATATATAATACCATCAGGGGAACCACCGTGATTAGATTCTGGTGGTTTTATAAAAAGGAGAAAGACCAGAATACACATGCAAACACACACACACACACACTCCCATGTGTGACCCATCCAAGACAACCCTTACCAGAGCTCAGACAATGCCAGTACTATGCTCTTGATCCTCTGTTATAGTATGGATCTGGAATATCCCCCCAAAGCTCACATGCTTGGTCCCCAGTGAGTCCAGAGGTGAGGCCTTGGGGGAGTGACTGGATCAGGAGGCCTCTGACCTCATCAGTGGCCTAATACACTGATAACTGAACAGACAACTGGGAGATGGTGGGAACTGGCAGCAGTAGGATACTGGGGATGTGCCCTTGGGACTATGTATCTCGTCCCTGACCCATTGCTCTCTCTTTCTCATTGCTTCCTGTGCCATGTACTGGGCAGCTCTCCTCTTCCACACTCTTCTACCATAATATTTCCTCCTTGAAGCCAGTCAACCGCAGACTGAAACCTCTGAAACCATGAGCTAAAATAAATATTTCCTCCTTTAAGTTGCTTTCCCTCAGGTGTATGTCACAGTGATGAAAAGCTGACTAACACAATCTCCAAAACTTCCCAGTTTCCCAAATTAAATCTCTTTATTTTATAAAGTTATCCAGCCTAAGGTTATTTCATAGTAGCAATGAAAACTGGATTAATCCATATGTACATGAATGCATACATTCCGATATAAATGTGTAATAAAACAACCGGAAGGAAACACACTGAGCCCCTGTGCGTGGTTCACTCTGGGGAGAAGAAGAGTGTTGGTGATGGTGCCCAAAGAAGAGCTCCAGACTGATTTCCAAAAACTGAGCTTTGATCCAGAATGTGTTTTCCTCTATTGTGCATTTGTTTTTTACAAAGAAAACACAAATAATTTCTGCCTGTCTATAATACCTTTAATCAAAAACTAACGACAATAAACACTGAGCCAAAGGGCCACCTTCCTCCTTTGAGAACTGCAGTGCTATCCTCAGCCTGGGAGAACAGGAAGGGAAAAGGCAGAGGCAAGCTAAGGCACCTGGAGCCCTGCCTGGCCCGTACCCCAAGAGCCCAGCTCTCTGTGAGTGAGGGGCCAGCCTCCAGAGTGCCCATCTTGTGCTTATTCCCCTTTGGAGTCTGTCTTTGTGCCTTGGCCAGTCTGCAGGTGCAGGCGCAAACCTGACCTCTACCGCATGGGGTAAGGTTACTCTATGAACTGAGAGTCATGAAGCAAAACAAGCGACAAAACACCACCAAAGCTGCCTCCTGTGCCCCAGGCTCTCTGTCTCCACCCCCACCACCCAGCAGCCCACTCATTCTCTTGCAGGACAGGGGGGTCATGATCCTAATTCCAAGTTGAAGAAGTCCAGGTTAATGTCAGGTCACAAGCCAGTTGGTGGTAGTGTCCCAGGCCCTGGCCATCTCTCTCAGATAATGGAGTAATGCTCATGTGCCCCTGCTGTTTCCAACCTGGTCTCTCTCAAACTTCCAAGTTTTTCCCACTTATAAATCCATATCTCTTACCAATGCTGGGCTCCACCAGTTGCCCGGAGGTTGGGAGAGGTGGGATGATTGGCTCCACCAGATTCACAGAGCCAAATTCTCTGGCTTTTCAAAGTTTCCCTGGCAGGTCCCATCCCACCACCCATGTACCCAGCCATGTACTGCTCCTTAGCCTCAACTGCCTCAGATGGCCCCTCCTGGGCCTCACTCTTAAGCTGTCCTTCCCACACTTTCTGTCCCAGCTGCAAAGCCTCCTCTGCCAGAAGGACAGCCCACCCTTCCCCCAGACGCCAGCTTATTCTCCTTGCCATAAATCCCTGAAACTTAACTCACAGAACAGTCTCTGCAGGGGTATATAATTCCTCCCACGCTGCAATTTGCCAAAGGTGCAGAAAGATAGAAACTCGTATGGATGCAATCAGTGTCTCCCAGGCATACAGTGCTGTGAAAAGCACTAGGATGGTTTCGCTGCATGATAATTATGCCAACTCTCAGGAGGAACAGCATTGTTACCCCTGGTGGCAGCCAGCTCTTAGCCCTGGTTGCACTTGGGAATCACTGGGAAGTTAAAATCTATGTATCTCTATAAGTCAATGTATCAATACCCAGACTGCATTCCAGGAGATCTTGGTCCATCTGGTCTGGGACTCCCAGGATTAGTATTTTTTAATGCTTCCCAGGTGACACTAAAGTATCGCCACAGTTGCAAACATATTTTAATCAACTTTCAGTGCTTCACTCTTAAAGAGGAATGAACCCACCACGGATCACAGATCTAGGAAGAAGGCCTCAAATAGGAGGAAAATCCAGATAAGAAGGTGCAAGGAAGCCCAAAGAAACAGATAATGCAGAGGGAAGCAAACGATTTACACGACTGAAAGAGAAACCAAATAGTATCTGATACTTCAAATGGGAGAAAATACAATTTCCGAAACACACAAAGGGGTATGACTAAAGAAAGAAAAGGAGTGATAAAAGAAGAGTAAGACCTTGAAAAGTTAAGACAAAGGGGCTGGAGGGGTGGCTCAGCCGTTGGAGTGCTTGCATGGCATGCACGAGGACACAGATTTGCACCCCAGCACCACATACACAACAATGTGTCAGAGCAATGAAAGCCACATGAAAGACTAAATAAAAATTGATTCTTTCTCTCTCACTGTTCCTCTCTCTAAAAAAATAAAAGTTCTCATGTTCTATTACACTGTAGAGCGAAAATATCAAACAATTATGGATCGCATTTCAAGACAGTTGAAGATTCCAAATGTTCTCACCACAACAAAATGATAAATGCCTGAAGTGATGGATATAATTACATTACTGTGATCAATATATAATGTATGCATTATTGAAACAGCGCATTGGACTCCACAAGTATGTATAATTATTAGACATCACTTAGAATTTTTTTTAAAAAAGCTAATATGGTGGCTGTCTTCTTCCAAGATCATCATTTTTTTCCTTACCCTAAATAAAAAGTGTAAGCCAATCCTTTGTGATTAAGCCAATCCTTGTAACTATAAGTAAAAAAAAATGCAAAGAATGACCCATTTTTCTATATAACTTACAAAATCTTCATTACTTACAATATTTGATGTACAGATGCAAAGCACCAGGTCCTGAAATATTAGGGGGCACCAAAGACCATGAAATAGTGGGAGAATGAAAGATGTTACGTGTGAAAATCCCAGTCCAGCTATGATGCACTTCCTTGTGTCAGATTAATCCTCCCACCAGGAGCAGCTAGCAACTTGATGGCATTTGAAAGAACAGTCTCTGTGGAAGCATCAGAACGACCACGGCAGCTAGGATTTGAGGGGCCGAGGCTGTGACTGGCAGGAAAGTCCACTGAAATGAGCTCAGCGTTGTGTGCTGCTATTCTATTCAAGGAATTTGGAGATTCATGAATGGTCAGAGCCAAACGGTTAAAACAACAAAAAGCAGAAAGTCGTGGTTAAGAGGTGATGGAATTAAGCAGAATATTTCACCATTTCAAGAGGCTAGGAAACAAGAAAATATCGCTTCGAGCTAATAACGCAGTGAGAACTTACAGCAAAGTAAGCCTGATATTTGGTTGTCTTAGGAAAGGACTGGAGCATTGGAACAATAAAATAAATAGTACTGTCTGAGTATTCTTTATCCAAAAAGCCTGGGAGCAGAAGTGTTTTGGATTTCAGATTTTGTTTTTCCTGGAATTTGTAATATCTGCATATATATCATGAGATATCTTGGGAATAGCACCCCAAGTCTAAATGTGAAAATCATTTATGTTGCACATACATTTCATACACATAGCCTGATGGTACTCTTACACAGTGTGTTTGGTGTGCCTGTGTTTAGACTGTGGCCCATCACATGAAGTATGGAATTTTCCATCAGTATTGTCATGTTGGTGCTCATTAAGTTTCTGATTTTTCTGTGTTTCAGATTTTGGATTTTTGGGTTGGAGATGCTTAACCCATACTACATTATAACTCAAAACATAAGATGAACATTTATGAGATTATACAAGGGTAAACAAATGAATTAATGAGCAAATAAATAAATAAGAACAGACAATATCCCTGTATAGAATTCTAAATAATTTGTGTAGGCTCTGCTCCCTCATGGAAAGGCACATGACTCCCAGGTGGTCAAGGTTAATATCAATAGTATAAATGACAGACTCCTGATTTGACAGGATGAGAATGGCACCTGATCCTCTGATCCTCTGTCCAAAAATCCATAAGAAAAATACACTAACCTGTGATATTTTATAAAACCCTGACTAGAACTCTTCCAAAAGAGCCTAAGGAAAGATGACTATATTTAAAACAATATTCTAAAAGGAGTTTCAGAACAGGATATCAGGTAAAAAATAAAAATTTTTAAAAAACACAAAAATACCCAACTTGAAGTATGGACTTCAAGTTAATATATTTTTGATAATGTTTCAGCAGTTGCAACAAACACCATACTAATATATGATGTTAACAATGGGGAAATTGGTGTAGGATATAAAGGAACTCTCTCTACTATCTCTGAAGATTTCTGTAAATCTAAAACTGTTCTGAAATAAAGAGTTTTCTTTAAAAAAAAAAAAAGAGGGGGGAAACCCCAGAAAGTTGAGGAGGTGGCAGTGATACATTTCTGTAATCCCAGCAACTCGGAAGGCTGAGGCAGTAGGATGGCAAGTTGGAGGCCCACCTCCATGCATTAACCTGTCTCAAAATAAAAAAAAGTAAAAAGAGGAATGACAGCCTATTCAACAAATGGTGCTAGACAAACTGGACAGCCACTTGCAGAAAGTTGAAATTAGATTCTTATCTCTCACCTTGCACAAAAATCAACTCAAAGTGGATTAAGACACTAGGAATTAAACCAGCTATCACACAACTGCCAGATGAAAAATTAGGAGCAACACACCAGCATATGGGAGTAGGCAAAAACTTTCTCAACAAGACTTCCAAAAGAAAGAATTAAAGTCAAGAATCAGTGAGTGGGATGCCATTAAATTAAAAAGCTTTTGCTCAGCCAAAGAATTGGTCAAAACTGTCAAGAGAGAACCTACAGAACAGGAGATAATCATGGCCTGCTATTCCTCTGACAGGGAGTTAATATTTAAAATTTACAAAGTACTCAAAAAACTCAAAATCAAAAGCACGAACAATCCAATCAATAAAAGGGGCCAGAGAGCTAAACCCAAACTTCTCAACACAGGAAGTCGAGCAAGCCAATGAATACATGAGAAAGTGCTCTAGATCACTAGCAATCAGAGAAATGCCAATCAAAACTACATTAAGATTTCACCTCACTCCAGTCAGATTGGCAAAGATGAAGAATATAAACAGTAAAAGATGCTGGAGGGGCTGTGGGGAGATAGGAACACTAGCACACTGTTGGTGGAACTGCAGACTGGTACAGCCACTCTGGAAAGCAGTGTGGAGACTCCTCAAAAAATTAGCAATGGATCCACCATATGACCCAGCTATTCCTGTTCTGGGTATTTTCCCAGAGGAGTTAGAATCAGCGCATTAAGGTGACACAGCACAGTCATTGTTCTTAGCAGCTCAATTTACAAGAGCTACATTATGGAATAAACCAGATGCCCTTCACTGGATGAAAGGATCCAAAAACTGTGATATATATACAACAAAGTTCTACTCAGCTATTAGAAACAATGATATTATGGCATTTTAAGGAAAATTGTAGCAATGGAAGATATAATGCTGAGAGAGCCAAACCCAGAGACTCAAGGGTCAAATCTTTTCTCACATTTGTGGAGGCTAGAGCAAAACCCAGGATTGAATAAAAGGTAGAGCTCACATACTAGACCCACCAAAGTTGAAGCAACACAGAATCTAGGGGACCATAGATTTGTAGAGGGGTTGGAGGAAGGGGAGAAGTGGGGCTGGGAGAGGGCAGGGAGGGATCTGAGGGGGGGAGCATCAACAACGTAGCTTACTCTTTATCCTCCTAGAATCCAAATAATATTTATGCTATCACAATAAAAAAAAAAGAAGGACTGGGGATGTAGTTCAGTGGTAAAGCACCCCTGGGTTCAATCACCAATACAGAAAAAAAAAAAGAAGAAGGAAAGAAACTTGGTGTTGTTATACTAATAACTAGACAAAGGACTTTAGAAAAAGAATTATTCCTGAAGGAAAAATAAATAACTCATGATTTTCAAGAACAACCTTCTAGGAATAAATTCAAAATTTAAATTCTAAACAATATACATATACTCACACAGGCATGTTATGTATACACACACACACACACACACATACACACACACACACACACACCCAGTTATATGCTATTCAACTTTACAAAGGGGAAATTGACAAAATGTAGAAAGTCAAATCTAAAATCACAGAGGTATAATTTAAATTCTCTCAGTAAATGTTATAGCAATCAGGTGAAAACAAGAATGAAAACAGATTTGAACACAATTGCCAACATTTCCTCATTAATATATATAAATCACCAAACCAAGGAACTACGTACAAGTGCACAGACTCTTTTGTCAAAATGTATTATTTTGTGAGGCAAGTCTAAATCTAATGTAAACACATTTTAAAATGGTAAAATTATAAAAGATTTGTTTCTGACTGTAGTGTAACTGATCCAGAAATAAATAACAAAATACAACTAGAAAACATGAAACACATTTGGAAATTAACCACTTTAAATCATGAAAACGAAACACATTTTGAACTGAGTAAGAATAAAAATACAGTTTTAAAAATAGTATTTCACTGGTGCTGGAGCGGTGGCTCAGCGGTTAAGGCTCTTGCCTGGCATGCGCAAGTACACAGGTTCAAACCCCAGCACCCACATACACAACTAAGTGTCGGAGCAATGAAAGCCATGTGAAAAATTCAATAAAAATTGATTCTCTCTGTCTCTCTCTCTCTCTCTCCTACTGTCCTTCTCTCTTTAAAAAAAATATAGTGTTTCACACCCATGTTCACAACGTCATCATGCACAATAGCCAAGGGATGGGAGCAAGCCAAATGCCCACTGATGGACAAATAGAAAAATAAAATGCATTGTATTCCCACAGCTGAATATTATTCATCTCCAAAAGGAAGGAAATCCTGTCACACAACACAATGTGGTTGAACTTTGAGGACAGCATGCCAAATAAAATAAGCTGAGACCAAATAGACAAAAACTTTATGATTCAAAATTCATAGAAACAAAAAGTAGAATGTTCCAGAGCACGGAAGAGGAAGAACAGGAAATATTGTTAAGAGTGAGTGAGATCTGCCAGATGGGGAAGTTCTGGAGATGCGTTTTAAACCACTGTGAACATACCTAAGACTACTGAATGGTACATTTGAAGATGGTTAGGATGTTAAAGTTTATGCTATATGATTTTTAACTAGAATTTTAATAATAACACTAATGCCAGACTAACAGAATATGCACAACTTTAAATTCACATGCCAGAAAATAAGGGAGACTAGGAAAAATAAATAACCTAAAAAACGATTTGTTTTTAAGTATTTTGAAAATAACGGTAAATTAAATCCCAAATAGACTGAAGAAGGAAAAGAAATTAATAACCAGAGAAAAATAAAACAAAAAAATAAATGTATGAAAGGAAAACTCAACAAAGCCAAATTAGAGGAAAATTTAAATGAATAAATCCCTAACAAGACTGATAAAAATGGAAATGGGGAAAAGAGAGGAAGAGGGCACAGAATATGCTATCAGGAATAAAAAGGTGGATCTCACTAGTAAAAGATAATAAACACTATGAATAACCTAACACTAGTAAATGTAACATTTTTTATGAGAAAAACAAATTACTGAAAACATACAAATATCAAAAATGATGGTAGAAGAAACTACAACAAAAAAATTCAAACAGGGGCTGGAGTGGTGGCTCGGCGGTTACGGCGCTTGCCTGGCAAGCGCGGGGACGTAAGTTCGAACCCCAGCACTACATACACAACAAAGTGTCAGAGGAACGGAAGTAACATGAAAAACTAAATAAAAATTGCTTCTCTCTCTCTCTCTCTCTCCTTCTCTCTCTCTCACTGTCCCCTCTTTCTTTAAAAAAAAATTCAGATAATCCATTATCTATTAAGGAAGTCAAATCTATAGTTTCAAATCCTCTTCTCAATTTCAAATTGTATTTAGGGAACCAAAAAACAAACAAAAAAAGTCACCAATATTACTCAAAATCTTCCAAGGAACACAAAAAGAGGAAAACTTCCCAATTCACTTTATGAAGCTATCATTACTTTGATACTAAAACCTGAACTTTACATGGTATATATAAAAAAATTACAGGTCACTTTTAAATATAATTACAAATAAAACTATTTACAAAATAATATAAAATCAAAAGGATTTAGATATAAAATTAAATCATATCACAACTCAGTTGGATCTAATCTTTTCAATATTTTTAAATAAATCAATGCACTACCTTAATGAAATAATGGGAAAATATTTTATGATTATCTCATTAGATTCAGAAAGTACATTTGATGAAATTCAACACTCAACATTCACTCTTTTTTTTCCTAAGAGAAACAGAGAGAGAGAAACAATTTGTATTTAGTTTTTCATGTGGCTTTCATCGCTACGAGATTTTGTTGTATACATGGTGGTAGAGTTTGAACTCATGCACTTGCGCATGCGGGACAAGCGCAGTAACTGCTAAGCCACCACTCCAGCTCCTCAACATTCACTCTTGATAAAACCTGTACTAACAAGAAACAGAAAGAAACTTTCTAAATACTTATAAAGAGTATTCATTAAAAGAAAAAGAAAAGCATTCTGCATTGCTTAAAGTGAAATACTCAAAGATCTTCCCCTAAAAGGAGAATCACAGAATTCGGGTTTGCAGTCAATACAAGAATTGCCTCCTCTCTCATTAACCACAGACAACATGATAGTGTGTCTAGAAGATCCAAAAGAATGTAAAAGTAAACTATTTGAAATAATAACCAAGTTTAGCAAGGTTTCGAGATACAAGGTAAATATAACCCAAATTTCAAATTTCTACATTCCTATGAAAACCAGTATATAGTAACAAATTTTTTAAAAAATCCCACGTACAACAACAGTAGCAAACAATGACCAAATACTTCAGAAGAAATCTAACAAAGCATGTTGTATATACATAATTATAAAATGTATCAAGAGAAATGACAGATAGAGGGAAATTATATATTCATGCATTGGAAGAATTAATATTAAAAAGATGACAACTCACTCCAAATGGACCTATAATTCAAAGCAATCTCATCAAAATCTCATCAGGGCTTATGTTTGAGAGCAAGTATTTACATGAGAATTGATAGAGTAAATCTAAATTTCATACTGAAATCTAAATAGCCAAATGCAGCAAGATAATCTCAAAGAAAAACACAACTGAGGGACTAAAGCTAGCATATCTAAATAGCTTTTCATAAAATAACAGTATTTTAAAAATAATAGTTACATGTTGTAGCATTGGAATAAAGATGGACAATTAGGACGGATGAATTGAGTAGAGACTCACACACACACATATAGTAATTTTATTTGTGAAAAAAAAAGTGACAGTGTGTTGGGATCAAACCAAGGATGAGGTAAATTTCCCCACCCAAAACTGGTGAGGACACATGTGTCAATGGAGTGTGAGGATATTTACTGCTCACGAGTTGGGTCTTTCTGGGGAGAGTAAGGCAGGTATGCCAGCCAGGCCAAGAATGGCATGAGTGGCTTGACAATGCAGGAGTGACCCCGGCAGTTGGAGGTGAGGCCACAGAGGTGCTGGAATGCAGTGATAGGGCTTATGTGGTTTGAACCTGGAGGTTGCGTGCAGACTTTCTTATCAGGATGCCCAGATGTGGAGCAAAGACGTGGGAGTGCAGTCTAAAAACTGCCAGCCCTCAAACACCAAAAATTAAATCAGGCTTAAGAGCAACAGGATAATAAGAGAAGCTGGATCACTAGATACCCAATGGAAGAAAATTCTTGACATCTGCTTCATGTCATGCATTTAAAAATCAGCTCCAGGGCTGGGGACGGAGCACAATGGTAGAGCACTCTCAGCATGCATGAGGCCCTGAGTTTAATCATCAGCACCATTAAAATAAAACAAAATAAAATCAGCTCCAGGTGGACTGTAGACCTAATACATAAGTTCAAAGAACAAAGCTTCTAGAAGCTACCATAAGAGGGTGTTTCCTGATCTTGGGTTATATGTAGATATCTTAATCAGAGCACAAACAGCATGGACCTTAAAGGATAAGATTGATACACTGGACTCTCTTCATCAAAGATATCACTGAAAGTAAGAAAAAAAGAGTATAAGAAAATGTTTGCAATATGTATATTCACATGTATCAAACATATGAAGAACTCCAACGAAGTACTAAAAGAAAAATAAAAGAAAAATGAGGAAAATATTGTGCAGGAACTTCAGAAAAGATTTCTAAATGCACAATAAAAATATTCAAAAGAGATTCATCATTAGACTTCAGAGAAATGCAAATTACAATCACAGGCTCCCACTCTGCATGCATCAGAATTAAAATTTAAATGATGGGCAACACCAATCATGGGCAAGGATGTGGAGCAAATGGAACTCTCTCACTTAATTGTGAAAGTGTAGCTTTAGCACAAGCACTTCAGAAAACCAATGAATAGTGTTCCCTAAAATATAAACACACACAGACCCTGTGATCCAAGATGGATATTCCATAGGAATGCAAACCTGTGTGCACCAAGTGCATAAGAATGCTCCCAGCAGTGATGATCCCAAACTGGAGAAGACCCAAATGTTCTCCAAACGAAGAAAGGATAAACTCTTGTATATTTATACAATGGAAACTATAAAACAGTTACCATCAATGAGCAACTGTCATACTCTGCACCCATGAATTATTCTCACAAATGCAATGTTGTATGAAAGAAGTTACCATAAAATAGTACATCTTATAGACAATCGTTTATTAAAAAATTCAAAAATCAGCCAAAATATTTGGTGACAGGATTCTGCTTACCTTTGGGTATGGAGCTATGTGTGTAGGAGGGAGAACTAGGAGGAGACTCTGGGGCTCTGGTGGTTTTCTTTCTTTCTGTTTGTTTGTCTTTGTTGGTGGTGGTGGTGCTAGGGATTGCTTCATGCATGCAAGGCAAGCATCTATCAATGAGCCACATCCCCAGTCCCAGGTTATTTTGTTTCTTAATCTGGGTGGTAGTTTTATGGAAAAAATCATGGCACCTGAACATGGGATCTTTGTACTTTTCTGTTTTATTATACTGAAATTAAGAAGCTCATTTTTTAAAAAAAAAATATTGTTATCAAGCTGATATTGCACACTGTTCAATCCAAAACAAAGACTTCAAAAAGGTGAATCTCCAAACTTCACTTTGACTTTTGATCTCTGTTAGTAACTCTAGTTGCTCGTTATGGAGTGCGGACTGTTGAGAGGGAGGGAGATGCAACCAGGTGCTGCGTGATGGGAAGGTCTCATCTGTTCAAGTTCTTCAGCTTCTATCCTGAGCCACGGGCTCTACTGTCACAGCACCACAAACGTTGCCTTAATTTCTGTGAGTTGGGTTGACTACCTTCTCTGTGATGTCTGGGTGCACCAAGTGACCCAAGGCACTTGGAGAGAATCCTCTCACTGGTGTCACATTTGATAACCCAGTCTGGAAAGGGGAGCCAGCCAGCTTAATGTCCGTACACATACACAGCTCTGCCCTGGTTAAAAAACTTGGAGAACAAGGAGTGGTGGCACACACCTGTAATCCCAGGGGCCCGGGAAGCTGAGGCAGGAGGACTGCAAGTTCAAAGCCAGACTCGGCCAATTAACAAGGCTCTAAGCAACTGCCAAGACCCTGTCTCAAAATAAAATATAAAAAGGGCTGGAGATGTGGCTCAGTGATTAAGTGCACCTGGGTTCTATCCCAGGTAGCAAAACAACAACAAAAACACCCTGGCGTCCTGGAGAAAAGAGTCTCAGCTGGCCAGATGGAAAAGAGGACAGAGACATGGTTACCATGACATTTGGAGAAGGAGGAACAGGAGAAAGCAGGGACTGGAATCCATGACTCAGAGTAGTGGAAAGGCAGAATCTTGGGGATGTGCAGAAAAACAGTAGACAGAATCTATTTGTAGTAAGTCACTAGATATGTTGCTGAGTCTTTTCTTTTCCTTTGTGTGTGTGTGTGTGTGTGTGTGTGTGTGTGTGTGTGTGATCCCAGACCCTTATGCGTGCTAGGTAAGTATTCTACTACTGAGCTACATTCCCAGCTTATTTATTTATTTATTGTTTTGGTACTACTCTCTTCAACTTGTACAACTAAAGCTCTATCAACTCACCCTCCCTTGCCCCCAGACACTGGTAACCACCATTCTGCTTTCTGTCTCTATGAATCTGTCACAAGTGGCATTCAGAGGTGAACACTCACTTCTAAGACTTAGCTTAATAAAAGCGATAGACTCCTAGCCAGTTTCACTAAAAGAAGAAGAGAAATGAAGCAAATCAATAAAAGTACCAATGAAAAGGGAGCAATCATCTCTGACCCCATGGAAATCCAACAAATTGTAAGATCAGATTTTGAAAAACTATACTCCTCTATATTAGATAATACGGAAGATTTGGACAAATTTCTAGACATATACAACATCCTTAAATTGACAAAGGTCTACATTGAATTCCTAAACAGCCCAATAACAGGCACTGAAATCCATACAGCAATTAAAAGCCTACCAAAGAAGAAAAGCCCAGGATCTGATGGATTCCCTACTGTGTTTTACCACACTTATGAGGAGGAACTAACACCTCTCCTTATTAAGCTATTCCAAGAAATTAAAAAGGAGGGAACTCTCCCAAACAATTTTTATGAAGCAACTATAACTCTGATACCAAAAAAAAGAAAACTACAGACCAATGTCCCTCATGGACCTGGATGCAAAAATCCTTAATAAACTTCTAGCAAACTGTATTCAAAAACATATCAAGAAGACAATTCACCATGATCAAGTGGGCTACATTCCAGGTATGCAGGACTGGTTCAACATATGCAAATCAATTAATGTAATTCATCACTTAAACAGAATTAAGGACAAAAACCATATGAGCATCTCAGTAGATGCAGAAAAGGTCTTTGATAAAATTCAGCACCCATTTATGCTCAAAACTCTAGAGAAAATAGGGATCAAATGAAGTTATCTGAACTATGTAAGGGCCATATACACCAAATCCTCAGCTGGTATAATACTAAACAGAGAAAAGCTGAAAACATTTCTTCTAAACTCGAGAACAAGACAAGAGTGTCTGCTCTCACCACTTTTATTCAATATTGTTCTTGGGACCCTTGCTGGAGCAATCAGGCAAGAGAAGGAAATTAAAGGGATAACAATAGGAAGAGAGGAAGTCAAACTCTCCCTTTCTGCTGACAATATGATCCTTTATCTGGAAGATCCAAAAAACTCCACCAGAAAACTGCTTGAGCTTATAAACAGATTTAGCAAAGTGGCAGACTACAAGATCAATATTCATAAATCAATAGCTTTTCTATACACTAACAATAATAGGATAGAAGAAGAAATCAGGAAATCAGTCCCATTCACAGTATCCTTGAAAAGAATAAAATACTTGGGAATTAATCTAATAAGAGAAGTCAAAAACCTCTACAACAAAAAGTATTGATCACGGAAGAATGAAATCCAAGATGACCTGAGAAGATGGAAAGACATTCCATGCTCTTGGTTAGGTAGAATTAATATAATAAAAACGGCCATTCTGCCAAAAACACTTTATCGTTTCAATGCAATCTGTATCAAGATACCAATGTCACGGGGCTGGAGCACTGGCTCGGCAGTTGTGGCGCTTGCCAGGCATGTGTGAGTGCACAGGTTCAAACCCCAGCACCCACGTACACAACTAAGTGTCAGAGCAACAAAAGCCATGTGAAAAACTCAATAAAAACTGAGTCTCTCTCTCTCTCTCTCGCTCTCGCTCTCTCACTGTCCTTCTCTCTTTAAATTAAAAAAAATACAAGATACCAATGTCATTCTTTACAGATATATAAAAAGCAATTCTCAAATTCATTTGTAATAAGAATACCAGAATAGCCAAAACATTATTAAGCAAGAAAGACAAAACAGGTTTTGCAATACCAGATCTAAAACTATACTATAGAGCTATATAACAAAAACAGCATGGTACTAGTATCAAGATAGGAATGAAGACCAATGGAACAGAATAGATGACTCTGAAACAAACCCACAAATCTTTAAACATCTTATCTTTGACAAAGGGGGGGTCAAAATATAACATGGAGGAGAGACATCCTATTCAACAAATTGTGCTGGACAAACTGGACAGATATTTGCAGAAAGTTGAAATTAGACCCTAACCTTTCACCTTGCCCAAAAAATCAAATCAAAATGGATCAAGGAACTAGGAATTAAACCAGTTACCATGCAACTGCTGGAAAAAAACTTAGGACCAGCACTCCAGCATTTGAGAGTAGGCAAAGACTTTCTCAACACGTCTCCTGAAGTGAAAGAAGTAAAGTTAAAAATCAGTGAGTGGGATGTCATAGAGCTGTAAAGCTTTTACACAGCCAAAGAAATAATCAAAAATTGTCAAGAAACTTCCTACAGAATGGGAGAAAATCATGACCTATGATTCTTCTGACATGGGATTAATATCCAGAATTTACAAAGTCCTCAAAAATCTTAATATCAAAAACATAAACAATCCACCCAATCAATAAATGGGCCAAAGAGCTAAATAGAAACTTCTCAACAGAGGACATTGATCAAGCCAACGAATACATGAGAAAGTGCTCTAAATCACTAGTAATCAGAGAAATGCAAATCAAGGGGGAATCATCTCAGAAGGAGATCTCTGACCTCCACGAGATATCCATTTAACACAGGGGTTCTTCTGGGGGAAACATAGAATCATGGGGAATCAAGGGGGCATCCATGACATGGCATCAGCCTTGGATAACTATGTAAATATACATTTGTTCTTGATTGTTTGACAATGATTCCCCCTCAAATGTAACTCTACATTCATCTAATAAAAAAAAAACTACATTAAGATTTCACCTCACTCCAGTCAGACTGGCAAAAATGAAGAATATAAACAATAATAGATGCTGGAGGGGTTGTGGAGAGATAGGAACACTACCACACTGTTGGTGGAACTGCAGACTGGTACAGCCCCTCTGGAAAGCAGTGTGGAGAATCCTCAAAAATTTAGGGATGAACCCACCATATGATCCAGCTATCCCTCTTCTTAGTATTTTTCCAGCGGAGTTAGAATCAGCACATTACAGTGACACAGCAAAATCTATGTTCATAGCAGCTCAAATTACAATAGCTAAATTATGGAACCAACCCAGATGCCCCTCACTGGATGAATAGATCAAAAAACTGGTATATATGTACCATGGAGTTCTACTTAGCAATTAGAAACAATGGTATTGCAGTCTTTGAAGGTAAATGGATGGTGATGGAAGAAATTATGCTGAGTGAAGTTAGCCAAACCCAGAGTCAAGGGTTGAATGTTTTCACTCATCTGTGGAGGCTGGAGCTACATCCACGCCTGTGTGAAAGGTAGTCAACCTCATGTATTAGACCCAGCAAAGGCAGAGTAACACATAATCTAGGGCAATCATAGATATGTATCAGGGAGTGGGCAAGTGGGGAAGGGGAAAGGGAGGGAGAACAGGGAGGGATTTAGGGGGTAAATCTGATTTAAGAATATATACATATCTCTTGTTACTCTGGACACAGTTTTGATTGTATAATAACTAAATTTCCTAATTAAATAATAAAAAAAAGACTTAGCTCAGGAAGAAAGTTGTTAGGAGTCCTGTAGAATCTTTCCAATTCCAAAAGGTCCTGATTCCTTTGAGCTTGAAGGAATACTAAACATGCTAGAAGGGATTCTAAACAAGTCTCCAAGTCTCCAGGGCAAAGGACTGGACCTCAGACTCCCTGCAGCTCCTCAGTGAGCAGCCCACTCTGACCCTGGAGTTGGGGGGGGGGAAGGAGGCCATTTTGTGTAACTGTGGCACCAGCTTTGGTTCCAGTAACTCTGCCTGATGCCAGGTGTGCAGTCCTTTCAAGGTGTTCAATGGTCTGCTGCCACTCCACTCTAGGTGCTGCTGTGAAGCTCTCTGGTGGATGTGATTAAAGTTCATAATCATTTGACTTTTAGTAAAGGAGAGGATTCTTACCCAGTTCACTGAAAGGCCTTCAAGCAGACTGAGGCTTCCTTTAGGAAGAAAAAACAGTGCCTGTGGACTTGAGCCTTGGCCTCTGCCTGTGAGTCCCTGCAGTCCTTCCTCAAAGCCTTCCCTGGGGACCTCAGGCTTGTTTAGTCACGCCCCTAAAACTGCACAGCCAATTAATTCCTCACAACCATTCTCTTAATATCCACCCTTGCTGCTTCTCTGACTAAACCCTAACTGAGAGACCGAGCATTCCCATCTACCCCCTACTACTCCAGCTCATTGCCAGAACTACCCTGGTTCACACATCCCTCTCCACCAACGGTGCACAATGAATCTGCTGCAGATCTCCTGTCAGCCAGCTGTGGGACCTGGAGCCAGTGGCTTAACCACCCCGAGTCTCTTTCCTCAACAAGCAAGACTCTTAATTGGAATGACGGTTCTCTAAGTCCCTGCCCAGGAGTGAGAGTGGCTAAACCCTTTCTTGGACGAGAGAATGAACAAAAGGCAGCAGACCCCTAGCAACTTCCCAGTTAAGGCAGGACTGGCCCCAGGGCTATTTGGGTGTCCACCCTACGCCTAGGAGCAGAAACTAGTCTGTGACCTTGGGCAGCGTCTGCAGGTGACCTTGGGCAGTGACTGCAGGGGAGAGTGGGGAGAGGTAGCCTGCAAGCTTTCCTCTCTAAGTTACAGCGTGGAGCCCAGCTGAGCTATCCACCATCTGGCATTGCATAAGACATCACACAGCCTCTCAATATGCCTTTTTTCTTTTCTACAAAACAAATCATGACATCTACTTAACAGAGTTTAAGGTGTACTGATTAAGCCATTATTAGTCTAATTATTAAGTCCATATATGTCTGACACATAGCTGAGTTGAACAAAGGAATAAAGTAGCCCGCAAAGGATGCATACCAAGACCTCCAGTGCCTGCAACTGCAGGAATAGTACCAAACTCTCTATATTATCTTTTTTCCTCCAATGAAGTTTAATTTATAAGTCAGACACAGTAAGGGTTTAACAACAATAGCGAATAGTAAAATAGGACAATTATAACAATGTGCTCTTAATTTAAAAATATATATACTACTGACACCCCTGAATTAACTAAGGTGGAGGGGGCTGAACGAACTAGTAGAGGAAAGGGAAACTGCATGCAGGATCCCCGCCTCCCGGGAGGGGCCTGGTGCAAACACGGAACTTCTCAGAAACCTGGGCAAGCAGCTGCTTCAGAGCACAGCAGATTCCTTTGCTTCGCCAGGTCACACTCAGACCAACGAATGTGGGCATGGCTGGGTTGCTGTGAGCGCCATCTGCCTTCTACTCCACTCTCCCACGCCACCCCTCTGACAACTTGAGGGAAGGGAAGCATTTATGATTTATCTACTGGCTGATGGCTCCCCAGACCAGATGATTTTTCTGAGGTAGAACTGCACTTTGTCACAGACAGGAGCTAATTTTCTTCGGCAACTGACAGGTCCCCTCGGTCTATAACAACTTCCAGTTTCTCCTACCATACGACACCCTTCCTTTGCTGCAAGATCTGTAGGACTGTCAAGATTGAGAATTGACAAACAAACAAAAAACAACTAGACATTCACCCAAGTGAGTGTTGTCACCCTCACCCTTGACTTTGAGAAGCCACACAGATATTCCAGGATTCTCATAATCAAAGATGATTGCAGGTTGTCTTTGGGGCTTCTTTCAGAATCAGTTCAGGTGAGTCAAATCCACCCACCAAAGTGCACTGGCTGCTACCGGAGATGTCTGCTCAAAACGTCAGTTCAGGTGCTCCACAAATTGCCACTGTGGTGAGTCCCTTCTGCACATCAGAGACAGGACTGCCCCCCTCTAAAGAGAAGACAACCTACCCAAGGATGTCTTCAGTCCTCTTGTCCATTGCTCCCTCCAAAAAGTAAAAAAAATTCTTCACTGGCCCCAGGTTCACCTCCCTCCTTGCTGCATCTGTTAAACACATTGTTTCTCTTCCCCTAATCAAGCAATCAATTTTCCATCTTCACAGGAAAATACCCTGCTTCTATCTGTTTCCATTCTTTCTCTGTTCTCTTTCTTGGCCATTCTCAAGGGAGAAATTCCCACATTCACTTTCTCTTCCTTTTAAAATCCCACTTGGGCTGGACACAGTGATGAATGCTTATAATCCCAGTGGCTCAGGAGGCTGAAGCAGGAGGATGACAAAGTCAGCCTCAGCAACTTAGCAAGACCCTAAGCAACTTAGTGAGACCCTAAACAACTTAGTGAGATCCTATCTCAAAATAAAAAATTAAAAGGGTTGGAGATGTGACTCAGTGGTTAAGCGCCTCTGGATTCAATCCCTGGTACCAAAATGAATAATTAAATTAAATCCCACTTGGTCTTCTAAAGGCCATTACCAGGCCACTGAAGATCCCAAAGGTCTGCCCCTCCTTGTTTCAGTCCAACTTTCCAGCCACTCAGTGTACCAGTTTCTCCACCAGGTCCAAGTGTTGGGACCACATTCCCCTCCTCATTCCATCTCTCCCCATAGAGCTCCTCCCCACCCATGGCTTTGACCAGCACAGCTCAGCAACTCCCTCTTGTTGGGGGCTCAGAAAATGACCACCACAAAACATGCCATTGGGGACCTCAAACTGGGAGCACTTGGGGAGCAGCAGCTGCAGGTAAGGCTTTTCACTAAAGTTCCCTCAGCTACCTACAGACCACATCCACCAAGAAGGAGCACAGTTGCCTTTAATCCTCTTATTGAAATGTCATTAACCGAGGAAGATTAAACTTAGCACAGAAGATGAACCTGAAACTCAAACACGTCCAATGCCCAAAGAAGCTTTGTCCCAGGCCACTGTCTGTCCCCTGGGCTCCTTCTCTGCTAAAAACAAATAAAAAAAACACAACCTTTACTACCCCCTCTGAAGCTGCCCCCAGCTCCCCTCTTCCCCTCTCCCTTATAAAGAAGATATTTAAGTCTAAACCATCAGGTCCCTCTTT